>KB908916.1:396148-407964 GCA_000383075.1 Nosema bombycis CQ1 | reverse complement strand
CACCCCCCCCCCCCTATCACCCCCTTCCTTTCATCACCCATCACCCCCTTTATCTCCCCGTTTTTAATTTATTTGCGTCCGTTATTTTTTTTATTAAAAATTTACTACCCCTCTTAATGTCAAAGAAAGTAAAGACTTTTGGTCTTATTTCTATTCTTTTGTGTAATATGATGGGAACCAGTGCATTTTTAAGTTCAAGAAATATTTTAAGAAGTGCTATTTCTTGTAAAATTTCCCTTTTATTATGGCTATTAGGGGCTATTCTTTCTATTTTATTTGGTTTGTGTTATGCTGAACTTGGTTCTACCTATCCTTCAGCTGGTGGGGATGTCGTATATTTATCTAAAGCTTTCTCTCCTATTCTTGGTACCATTTACTCTTTATGTTCTTTATTATTAGTACTTCCTTCTTGTTCTTCATTATTTTGTAGGATGATTCATGAGGAATTACTTGGTGAATCATATTCAGAAACTCAATATATAATCCTTACTACTATTCTAATCCTTGGTTTGTGTATCTTTATTGTTTTACTTGGTAATGATGTAATGGTTCTAGTAGGGAAAATATCTTTTTTTATAAAAGTTATAACTGTTTTATTTTTTTTAGTGACTGCTGTTATTACTATTATTTTTAAAAAATCTAGTAACTTTGTAACTGCTTTTAATGATCCAAAAGGTGCTGTATCGAATAGGGCCGGGTATATGGGGCTTGTTATAGGGATGCTTTACTCAATGTGGGGGTTTGATGGTTGGAATTGTGGGAATTACATTGCAGATGAGATTAATAATCCTGAATTTACTTTTAAAATAGGAATTTTCTCTTCTATTGTCCTCTCTTACATTTTTATCAGTATAATTAATATTTCATTTTTATTAATACTTCCTTATGATGTTTATATTGGTAAAGATGAATCTTTTATAGTTGCCTATTTAAAACTTCTCGGCATTAATTTTAGTGATCTGTTTATCTCGATGTTGACAGTAGTAATTCCTTTATTTGGTTCTCTTCTAGGAATAGTTATAGTCTATAAAGGAATCACTTATGGATTATTAAGCAAAAAGATGGAAAAATCAGATGTATACGGGTGTTTTGGACTCTTATTTCTTACTATTTTGTTTTCTTATGTTAAACACCATGAGATTCTATTGAAATTTATGCAGATTTGTACAATTTTGTTTTATACGTTATGTTGTTATGGATTATTAGTATTAAGATATAGAAAACCAGATCTACATAGACCATTTAAAGTGCATATTAGTATTCCTGTTATATCATCAGCTGTTGGGACGATGTTGATAGTGGCTTTTTGCACTGTGAAAGTATAATAAAAAAATAATTTAAATTAAATTGTGTTTAAGGAAAAAGTGGGACTGTTGTTAACGTAAATCAGAGGTTCTTGAACATTCTTGTGTCTATTTAAGTTTACGTTAAAAGCATTTTTAAAAGATCTTGTCTAATTATAAACTTTTTGTATTACAATAGTAGCTAACAGTAACATATAAAACTGTCATCGGATAAGAGTTTACCTATCATTTTTTATGTAATTTTTAAAATTTTGTTATTTAAATCATAAAGATTAAACTTGTACAAAAAGAAGTCATAAGAGCACTAAGAGTTTTGTTAAAAAATGTAATTGTCGACGTCAGTCGGAACATCGGTTATGGTAGAAAGACTTTTATTTAATTTTGTATTTCTTTTCATCCCTTAATTGTTCCCACTGCTTCTATAGTTTTACTTAAACTTTGAGGCCAATCACCTTACACGATCAGATCTCCTCGTATCTGATCTGATATCTGACTTGACGAACCAATCATTCCGCTTTGACAGACCGGCGTCTGCATGTAATATATAATATATTTTCATCCCATTTATGTCAAAAGGCTTTATAAAAATTATTACTTTTCAATTATTTTTGTCACATCTTTATTTACAGGGTTTTGCACCCTGATTATTGCATTGTTGCACCCCTAAATTGCATTGTTGCATCCTCAAGTTGCATTGTTTCACCCTCAAGTTGCATTGTTGCATAATAATAGTTGCATAAAATTTCAAAAAAAAAAATTTAAAAAAGAAAAAAAAACCATAAATAAATTTATTAAATAAAAATTATTCTTTGCCTAGCCTTAACTAGCCATCCCATCATATGCGCATAGAATTCATACACACAGCCTCAAAATTATCAGAAAGTACACTAATAAGCTTTTCCTCCACAGAAGCACTGGTATCTCTTATTGCGTTATACCTTGATTTTATCATTGAAAAGAACTGTTCAATCGGATTTAACTGGGGAGAGTACGGAGGCAGAAAAAGATAGGGAATATTGAGCTCATCCAATTTTGCCAAGGTGTCACGGGCGTGGTGAAACCTTGCATTGTCCATTATAAGAATCTTTTCTGGATGAAGTCGGAAATACTCCGCAAGTTCACGTTCAAGGAATACATTAAAAAGTTGTGAATTATATGCCCCGCGCCTGATTTCGAAAGCAATTAAACCTGTATATGAAATAACACAAAGACAGCTAATATTAGTGCCTCTATTGGCAGGAACATATCTAAAAGCATCTGTATTAGGTTCAGAATACCCATATGTCCTGCATTGATGTTTATTGAACCCCGTTTCATCAAGGAAGACGAGATTTTCTTTTACATATCTTGAAACAGTAGCAGCATAAATTGATCTTTGATTGATTTTATCCTCTGTATTCCTTTCTTCTGGAACTAACGATAATCTCTTCCTTGTAATATTTAACTTTTTTAAGGACCTACATATTGTAGATTTAGACTTTTTAGAACCGGTTCTGTTAAATAATTCATCAGCAATTTCTTGCTGTGTTAGATCGTTTTGTGTTGTTATAATATTCCTAATAACTTGATCCTCTTGAGTTATTCTTCTAGAATTTTCATTCTGTACCACTCTAGATTCAGGCAATCCGGATGTAGGTAATCCTCTAATAATTTTGGATACTGCATTCCTATTGAGTTTAACTTCAGATGCTATTTTCTTAATAGTTTTTTTTTGGTCATTTGCTAAACTTAAAATGATTTCTTTTAGATCTTCTGTAATTTTTTTCTTTTCTTTTCTTGGCATTAAGGGCATTTTTTTTAAAAAAAATTATGCAACTTCAAGGGTGCAACAATGCAACTTGAGGATGCAACAATGCAACTTAGGGGTGCAACAATGCAATTTAGGGGTGCAACAATGCAATAATCAGGGTGCAAACCCCTGTAAATAAAAGCGATTTTAAATCATCAGGCAACTATTTTTTTGAGATAAAAAAAACATGGTTAAACGACTATGATAGAAAAAAGACTAGTTGATGATGAGATACATTTATTCATTTTGTTTAACATTAATAAATAACGTTTTTCATTAATTTTACACGATTTTGGTTAAATTACTTCCAATTTTTTAGGTATTAAATCAAAAGTAATAACAGTTCAAACTATAAATAGAGTCAGGACCCGACCCCGTAAGATTTTAGATGGTTGAAAATTACACAAAGTTAAACGATTTTGCTTTTGAAATATATCCAAGAGAAAAATGCCCTGAAACTTGTGCTACAAAATCAGATTTCATTTTACGTTTAGGAGAAAAGAAAATTAATGGTGTTTTGCATAGGAGAAGAGTAGATTTTACAAGCCTAAAAATTGTTGAACGACTTGATCTTGATTTTAAATTTGATTTTTCATTGAGCATGATGACGATACTGGCGTTGCTGTAATTGTCTCTGGTCTTACATCTATTGATATTAAGACACTTGATGGCAAACATACTACACAGGTTTTCCTCTATGTTATTGGTAATATGAAAGAAGATCTAGTTTTAAGCCAGCGAATTTGTTGAGAACTTGGTTTAAAAGATTTTTTTACGCCTTTACTGAGTTGTCCAGAAGACGGTGAAGATTTCTAATGATGAAAGTATGTATTTTTAGACAACGCCTTAAAAATAAATTCAATTTGTCATTTAAGTTGTTTATTTATAACAAACAAGATTTTTTTGTCTAAAATATAATTCGATTAAAAATTGCGAACGCATTGGACACCAAGGATCTATAACTATTGATGGCTCAGAAATTAAATATCTTTATTTAAATTACTCTATAAGAGTAAAGCTTGAAAAGTGCAGTTTTATTGTTTTTCTCTAGCAAGAAACACCAACAAAAAACTTGTTTACAATTAGCATAGATCGTCAATTAGTTTGTTTTTATATGTTAAAAATCATTAACACTATAAATAACACGAGCTTGATCTTATAATACTCCCAAATAAAAACAACGACGGTTTTTAGTTTTTTTTATAATTTTTTTTTCGTATAAATTTTAAAAAAATTTAACCTCCCTGAGCTCAACACGGAATGCATTTTATAAAAAGTTCCTTCTGCTCGTAAAGTCTCCTCACTAAAACATTCGTTTGTCTTATGGTAAATGAACACCTGAGTGGGGAAATAATTTAAAGTAATTTTTTTTAATAAAATGTCTCTTTTGTTATTAATCGGCATGTTTTTGTTTTGGATGAAATTTAAAGCGGTCTTTACGCTTTGTGCTGTAAGTCCAAACCACGCGGACGCTGCCGTTTGCAGAAGCGTCGAGACGGTTATTTGGGAAAATAGGGGACACCAAGATGATATTGGAGAAATATAGGAAGCCAAATTTATTTACATGCAGGCTCCATAAAGGGTAGAGACGCCCCTTACCGCGTTTTACGTATAGTTGAAGCTTTAAGATTTATGGCAAGGAATATTCTAAATAAAATTGGCGGAATTATATAGAAAAAAAAATGTATTTGACTAAACTCGTAAATGTGCTAAAATCTATCAAATTTTTTACATCGAACTAAAAAAAACTCAAAAAAAGTTTTTTGAAGCGTCTCATCACAGGCTCATATACAAAAACAATTAAACATTTCTGTTGTCTGATAAAAAAATTATTTTTGATTATTGTATAAAAACATTGCTACAACACGTCACACATATTGTACAGATATACACAATCGGTGAGCTCGTTAGATCTAGTTAACTTACGGCCTTGTATTTTAATCACACTTTTTTTTAAAACGAAATATTTCCAAGATACGTTCTAGAACAGGTATGAGAACCCGGGGCCCCGAGCGTGTAATTTTTTGGCCCGCGAAGCACAAAATTTTTATTTATGTTTTTTTGTTCATCAATATTTTAACGGACTTAGGAATTGAAACCACATAATCACTTTACTTTTGTGTATAGATGATTATTTTTATTACTTTAGCATGTTTAATCTCATTTTTACCTTATAATGTATCCATAAATCGTAAAGTGCAAAATAATTTCCTTTATCGTGCGTCCCTTGTGAAAAAAATAAGCTAAATGCGGCCCCTTGATCAAAAAGGTTGCTTACCCCTGTTCTAGAATATTGTCAAAAAGGTTTTTAAAACAAAAAAAGTATGATATTTTAGCCTGCCACGAGTTTTAAACATGTAAATAATTCTATATCAACGACTTTAATGTTCTTTTCGGACAAATTTATCAGTTTTTTAAACTTAATAAATACAAACTTTTCTATCAGTTATATAAAAGAACAAAATAAAATGCCTATGAAAATTATGCGTGATCAATATTAAAACATAAGTAAAGATCAAATATGTTTATTTGAGTTCTTTAATGGTTGTAAATATCTAAATTAAACCTAAATTTAAATAAAAAGGATATTTGCGGGGTTGTTTAAACAAACACACAAACGCCTTAATCTGTCAATCAGTAACCAAATGATAATTAATCTATTAACATTATTTTAAGCACGGCTTTTGGTAACCCTGCCTAATCAAATTTTTGTTTTGATTTTTGATTAATTGTAAGTTAGGTTTGTTTCAAAAAAACTCTAAATTAAATTTGTTTTGTTTGCCAATAAGAAGATTCAAATCCTATCATTTTTAAACAATCACGAAGATCACAGAGAATAACATTTTTTGCTCCTATAACATTAAAAACGGCTCTAAACAGCATTTAAACTTCTCAAATGGCATGTTAAAAAGCAAGAAGCCATTAACAATATGGCTAAAGAGGTATATGCATCCTACATGCCAACAAACTGGTATCATAAATTAAGATGTTATTAAAAGGATGAAATTGAGCATAAGAAAGTAACAGCATTTACAGTTTATATGCTAGAATTTATCAAAAAAAACTGTGCAAATTGTAGAAACATTTTTAGATTAGTTGGAGGGTGTAAATTTTTCGACTATAACATTCGAAATCGTTTTAACAATTTTTTCTCTTATAGGACATGCACTCCAATGGAAAATGTATCATTCATAAAAGGGTATTTAAAAGAGGTTTATACGGGCTGATTCAATTCGATATTGCAACCGTCTTGTGCGATGCATTTAATCAAAATTCACAAAAATATTTTAAAGAATTATTTTCTTGGTTTCTTTTTGTTCATAAATACTAACGAATATAGATTTTTTACAGAGGCAATAGAGATGTTTAGGAAAATTGACAGACATCATGAAAACACTTTAATGACATTTGATTTCTCTGTCTATGAATTTGTACCTCTGTTGTTTTCGTAAGAAATCTACAAAGCTTATCAGGATGTAGACTTTAAAAAGTATGCCGAACGTATCTTTTCTTGCGACTTTAACAAAGTTCCGCCAATTGATTACAAAAAAATGTAAGATTGGGGGGGGGGAAGTTGTCAAACAAACTTTAAAAAAAATGATGGAAAAAAGTGGTAGGAAATAATTTAAATTGTTTTAAAAAATCTTTTTTATATATTACAGAGTTAAAGAGAGTCGATAATTTAAAGCAAATTGTTAAATGCCTACGCAAGAATATTTGTCCAATGCTGGCTTTACCTATGGTTCAGTGCTTACAATGCATGCGGGACCATAATAACTAGAGACGCACCTGCTCTGTACTAAGACAATCTTACTTAGATTATAAAATTTCAGTAAATGATGATTTTAAGTTTAATTGTTTTTTGACCGAAAAAGATAGATTGTTCAAAAATATTTTATTCTTAAGTGTAACGTTTTACAAATTCTAATTTTACCATAATTTGACAAGTAACATTTTCCTTTTACATTTAAAGCAAGCACTGAAATGTTGCCTTTTGAAAATAAAGTGCTAATATAATGTAAATTTATAAAACGAGTATGATGTCATGGAATAAAAAATTTCATTAATCTATTTTTGAAATAAAGTAGGTTGCTATATTAATGTCTTGGCTTTTATTTAAAAATAAATTTATCAACAACAAATTTTCTTGAAAAAATATAAATGACAGAATTGACATTTGATGTTTTTGATTTCAACTACATATAATTTATCTCACAGCATTGTCTCAAGTTTTTTTTAAAAAATTATTCGTTAACCCCTTGACGACCGAGCACGAGTCTGACTCGTGCAAAAAATCCGTGACATTCTCACCGAGCACGAGCCAGACTCGTGCAAAAAAGTTGTTCGAAAATAACCAAGCACGAGTCTGACTCGTGCAAAAAATTTGTGACTTTCTCACCCAGCACGAGCCAGACTCGTGCAAAAAAGTTGTTCGAAAATAACCAAGCACGAGTCAGACTCGTGCAAAAAAATTATGACAAAAAAGGGATAATGAAGACTATTTTGAAGTTTTTAAAAAAACATGATATGATCCAGGTATTTTAAACTCTTAGACTTGTATTTAATATTCTATAAATGATTGTGCGTTATGTTAAAAAAAATATTTGTTTATAGCATGCTAGATGGAAGGTTGTAATATTTGTTGAAGCTGTGTTTACTCACTTAAATAATTACAATACTATACTTTTTGTATATACTTACCAATGGTTGTTATGTTTCAATTTTACATCATAATATACAATTTTCAAAAATGAATTTTTTATTTGGTTTTTGTGCACTGAACTGTAATTTTTTTTGTACCCTTCAATTTTTTTTCTGGTCGTCAGGGCACTTTTTAAAAAAAAATGATCGGTCGTCAAGGGGTTAATTGTCGCACATAAAAACCAGTTCAAATTTTTGACAAGTTTGAAACTTTAATGTCAAATGAATCAATAGCATTTATGTTGTTTTAAAATGAATTTATAAATACCATTTCGAAGCCAATTAATTATTTTTGAGTTAATTTTTAATAAATCTATGATTTTTTTGATTTTTGTTAAATTTATAAACTTTTTTATTAAAACAGCCCATCAATGTACAATCTAAGATTGCCATATAGTCGTAAAACATACTTTAATTATTATGAAAAAACATCGGTAGAAGAGAAATGGGAAGAATTGGTTGAAAATAAAGTTGTGCTGTACGAGAAGCCTAGTGAAACAGAGGATATTATACTTTCTGATGAGGAAATTATCGTGAAAAATGTTATTATCGAAGATTATGACAATTTTATTCCGAAAACTCAGTATTTTTATAATTTGACTATGGTAAACAGATTGTATGGAGAAGATTTTATAGTTGAAATTATTTATTATGTCGTGCAAAGATATTTGCGAAATATTATTGATCTAATTGAAGAGTATCAAAAAAAAATAAAAGTCGCAGGTTGCATGTTGATTCTAATGTGTTAAAACAAATGGATTTGTATGAAGCAGAAGCTGAGTCGGATAAGGTGTTATTTGAGGCTCTAAGACAGTTTACTAAAGAAGGACGTGAAAAAAAATTTGGAATTGATAAATATTACTGTAGAGAAAGTAATATTAGTACAGTATATTACGAACACTATGGAGATGATAATACCTTTTATTATGATACTGAGGAAGAATTAAAGGAACTTTGCGTGGCTTTTATGAAAGAGTGGTTTGTGTTTTTAATTTATATCGATACTTAGAGAGGAGTTATTTATTAAAAACTGTTTTACAAAGAATGGTAAAGTTGTTTGAAAGTAAATCCTGTGTGGATATTGTAGTACCTTTATCAAATTTTTTTATTTTTATAATTCTTGTATGTTGTTGATTTTAAAATGTCAATCAAAAATATTTTTAGTTAAGTATTCTAAAAGAACATGTTTTTGATTTGTTGTTTGGCTGCTTAAACATCTATTTTTTGTTTTATGAAGCCATATTTTTCTTTTAATTTAAATTATCTTGAGAGTAATAATGCACTGCTAATAATATTCTTTTAAAACGATTTATAAACAAATTTGAAAACAGATAATGTCTTGTATGAGTCCCCTGGGCATTTTACAAAAATATAAAATTAATTACTTACTAGGGAAAAAACTTTAAAAGGCGATTTTTATTGTTCAATATTAAATTGCCACGTACCTTGTTGTTTTTTTCAAATATCACGTTAAATATTTTAACTTCTTTTTTGATCTATTAATTAATTTTAATAGAATTGACACCTTTAATATTACCAAACCGATTTGACTAAAAACGCATGTTTGATTCAAGATAAAATGAAGCAACAACTTTATCTTCTTTGTAATGTCAATCACAAATTTGAATATTTAATCAGCGGATTTTATTTCGATTTGATTGACAAATATACAAATGGTGAATAAATACGTTCCATTGGATTTTATTTAGTCTTTACTTTTTTGATTAAACTAACCCATGTTCATAGATATAAATACAAATTTACTTTTACATAGAATTGTGTCTTCGTTCACATTTCTAAAGTTTTAAGCGATTTATTTATATAATTTGTATAATTAACAGTTTTCGATTATAACGAATTTGATATTGCGATTTCGCTTCTAAAAGAATTTTATTCAAAATTAAGGTTCAAAACGTAGGTTATGAACGTTAATCGTTTTGGTTTTTAATCAATCTATTGTATGAGTGATAGATTTAATACGTGCACTCGTGTTTAGTGTGCCATAGATTCAAAAATATGCTTTTTTACCCTTCCAAATTATCTTTTGATAAAACAGGTTGTTATTTTTTTATTCATGTATAAAGTGCTAACATATATACCTGTATAACAAAGAATAAATGGCTTTAAAGCTTATTTAACTTCTTTTTGCCCATTTTTAACACAAATGTTCGTTTGCTAACGTAAAAATTTACTTCTGAATTTAAAAAAAAAACAGATTCAAAAAACGAATTTATTAATCTTTAGACTGGTCTTTTAAAAGTTTATGATCTTCCTCAATTTCTTTGATTTTTGGCTTTCTACTTTTTCTTTTTAAAAATAAGCAGATAACAGCAAAGAAAATAGTTAAGAAAGTTGAAATAGAAACTCCCATGGTTATGAATAGCAAACATTTAATGTCATCGTTAGTACTTTCAACAGCATTATTCAATTTTGATGTGTAATCACCTATATTCGGTTTGTGAAATGCTGTACTTTCGACATTTGTTGGCGTATAGTTTTCAGGTAACTGCTTTTTTTCAATATTTTCGTGTTGTTCGACAAATGTCTCTTTTGCAAAATGGGTATCAATTTCTTGAGTTAATTCGGAATAGTTTTCCATTATCTTCTTGTAAAATGAATCCAGATCTATGGTTATTTTCTTTAATTTCTCTTGATATTTCGTATCTTCCAAGATTTTTAAATCATAAAAATTATTAAAATGATATTGTAAACAATTTAAATACCTTTTTATTTCTAAGTCAATTTTTATGTCTTCTTTGAAGGTTAAATTCTGTTTTTCATTGCATTTTTCAAGAATTTCTTCGATCGACGGAAAACTACTTTTCATAAATCCATTAAATGCTTCAAGAGTTTCGATAGCAACGATTTTTAAAGAGTCCATCGTTAGCATTGCAGCATTATTTATCTGACAAATACGCAATTTTCTTTAAAAATTTAATCACTGAATTTTTAAAAGTATCACAAATTTTTTTATCTAAAAGTATGCTTTGGGCACCGTATTTTTCAAATCGTGTCTCATATAAAAGAGATAAGTTGGCAATAAATGCTTCGGTTTCTGCAAAAATTTTACCGTTAAATAAATAAAGTTGTCTGGCTTCTGGTGACATTTTTTTACAGTCTTCGGTTTTCTCTTCAATTCCATCTAAGTTTAATCTGAAATTTTCAACTTCTTTTTGATCGTTTGTTTTCATACCCTTGTGTAAATTTAAGCTTAAATAGTTTTACAATTGATCTTAATCCTTTTTTAATTAAGGAAAAATGATATGACAGATATGATACTTGACGTTTACGCTAAACTTATAAGCAAACAACTTTAATGGTTAAAAAATGCTCAAACTGTTTTTATACATTATTTAAGCCTTTAAAACGATTCTAACTTAATTGAATTAAACTAAAAAACAAAATTTTCAAAGATATTGGTCTAGTAAGGAGAAATTTTTGAGATAATTTGACGTTAAAAACTTTGACGTGTTCCCTTTTCCTCTTTGTTATGTAAGAAGATTTTGGAATTTAAAGAAAAAATAACATCATTAAAACTAAATAGATAGAAATTTTTTAAACAGCAGTTCTTTTGAGCATAAATCATTCATAATATTTTTTAACAGACCAAAAGATTTGCAGACTTTATTTTTACTTATTGTTGTACAATTATTTAAAAATTTTTAATAAATATCTGTGATATATTCTCACCAACATTATTTCTTCTAGAAATTTCTTAAAATGTCTAGAAATTTTTATCTTTAAAAATTTATATTTCTACACTCTTACGAAAATAATATTATGACAACAGAAAACAATAATTTCAATAAAAATATTTATAGCGAAAATAAAAGCATGTTTGTTAAAATCCTAAAAGGATATTTCAAATCAAACAAAGTCCCAGTGTTCGAGGACAATATCCTTAACTTATATTTTACAACATGGTGGAGAATCAGGGTAAAAATTACGATAAAGTCTACAAAAAACTATAGCGTAAAAGCTAAAAACGTAAATCATGACTTGTACAGGTTGGAGTTTGAAGA
>KB908916.1:360942-372104 GCA_000383075.1 Nosema bombycis CQ1 | reverse complement strand
TCTCTTTCAAACTCAAAGACTGCTCTTTTGAATCTACCACTACCTATCTTAAAACACAGTAAATATTTACTATTTCGAAGGCACCTGCTTTTGTTTTGCATGTTTTTTTTTGGTGTGTATTCAGACCGGAAGGATAAGTGTTTGTCCTTAAAAACTGCATAATTTGTTCTTTTTCTTCTAGTGAATTAATTTGTCGTATGTAAGACATGAAGGGTGAAAAAACTCGAAAAGTTTGCTATACCTATGGTTAAAATACAGCAACTTTCCATTGCGATAATAATATATAAACCAAATACTTTTTAACAAATATGCCTTTAATTTTTTTTAAAAAAGCATTAAATGAAAAAAAGGCACAAAAAATGGATATGTAAGTTGTGAACTGAATTTTTGATTTTAAATGTTTTTTAATAAGGGTTCAGATGACATGAGTCCCGTTCTAGAAAAGGGGTTGAGATGACATGGGCGTTCAAAAATAGGGGTCTAGATGACATGGGTCCCGGGTAGGGGTTAAGATGACATGCGACATTTTATTAAATTAATAAAAACGTCTTTTCCTGCTTCTGCTCTACATTAATTGAATTTTTTCCTAAAAGTAAATTCAAGCCATAAATTGATATTACCTCATTTTATTCCGCGCTGTTTGGTCATTTCTGATTTCATGACAGACCAAAAAATTTCAATATAATTAGTGTGACATCCTTCTTCATTGGTAAATCCTATTGAATGGTTTACAACAATATGCTCAAGATTTAGATCGGCTGTTACTCAGGTGAACTAAGATAGCTATTAGAAATAAAAACCAATCCTGAAAAACTCTATCTCCAATGTCCTTGTAAGAGTATCTATTTTTGATCGGGAACTTGTACAATATGGAATTAATCTCTATTGACAATTTCTATTGCCCCTAAAATTAATGCAGTATTTTTTGTTGCATCATCAGTTCTGGATTTTTATCTGATAGTTACTCGTCTGCACAAAACTACTTTATCAACTTGAACACCAGGTCCCCTAATTTTGCAATATTCTTTAATTTCTTCTAAAAAATATTCTCTTAGTTTAAGCTTTATTTTTAAAATAGTGTCATTTGACACACACTTGTTAGTGTAAATTCTTATTATCTTCCGACATAAAATATGACAAAAATATACGCATGGGCATTGCAAAACTCTTATGTAAATGACATAAATTTGTTAGAGTAATAGGTATTTTACTAAGAAAAACATTAAAAAGTTTTTAAATTAAAAATTTATTCTCTTAACATGTCTGAAAAATGATTATAAATTGGTTTGCGCGTGTATGCCTGGGAATCTTTTTAAATGCAAATTCATATAAAAGACATTCCAAATCATTTTTTCTTAAGCCACACTGGTTTCTAAGAGCTCTTTTTGAATGGGGTCAGCTATTTTCGATGTTTTGCGTATGTACGATGGGATCGTCAGGAGATACAAAATTGTAACTATGATTTATAACGGTTGCGGAGGTTTAATTTTATGGAATTGCATTTATGCAGCCTAAGAATCACTGATAATTTTGGTCCCCGGAAGGCAATTATCTCGGATTAAGGGCAGGAGGGTCGCTGTTGATCTATCCAAAACAGAAAAAAAAAACACGTTTTGTTAACCCCGCTCTATCATTTTAAAGAACTAAGACGCACGAATATGCAGGTCTCTGTTATACTTTCGTCTTAAAAACAGTGATTTGTCTATCTCGACGATTTTGCTTTTTTCATGGTCTTCAAAATTACTCAAAAGGTCCCTGTTTTTAATTAGGTGATCTTAAACGATCTCAAGTAGACTGAAGGACCATGATGTTAACGTCTTTTTATTAAGATTATTTCTAAGGCCATATCCTGACTTTGTCTATCCTTACACCACATAAAGAAAAAAGTATAATATTAAATCATAGAAGATTTAAATCCTTCAAATATAGATCCTTGTCTTACGCCGACTTCTTTTCTGCATGATCTAGAACAAATTCACGTATATCTATTAATAATTTCTAACTTTTGTGTAACTTTATTTGTGAAGAGAAAATAGGACAATTAATTGAATGTTAACACGTTCAGGACGGCGCCTAAATTTCTATACTTTCCTTCCGGCCGGCGCTTTTATTTATTTTTTATAACCCTTACAAAAAAAATTAAAAAAACTTTTAAAAACAAAAAAAACTGTTTCATGTTACTACTAAAAGTAGATTACAATATAAAACCATGTAAATGTATTTATTAAAGCATAGCTCTACTCCCTTTTCTTTTTTTTCGCACTACATTTCTAAATACCGATAAAATAAACATTTTCATTTTATCGTTCTTAGAAATATAAAAACTATTTTAAATGTATAAAAAGCGTCTAAAACTTCCTTATATTAACAAAAATCTTAATAATTTTCAATTGTCGGTGTTTTTACCTGTTTTATTAATTCTAGAAACTGTGCGCAACCTGTGGCTCATGCCGTCCCGAACGTTAAAGGCAAAAAAAGTTACAACATATATTAGAAAATGTTAAGAAGAACTTCTTTTATCATAAAAAGTGTTTAAAAAATGCTCTTTAAAAAAAATAAATTTTCTTTCTTCTCTTCTGTTTTAAATTTTTTTAAAAGTTCAATCATGAACTCAACGAAGCTGCAAAACTCTGCTTTCGACACGAACGTACCATTAAAACATTTCTATATTGGTTTATGATGTTTGTAAGTTTTTTAAAGATTTATGTTAGTGTGAACCACCGGTGGTTCACGCCGTCCCGAACGTGTTAATTAACCCTGGCTGAACATAAAATTGAATTTCTTCTGAAATCAAAACAGATATTTTAAGGATATATTCACGTGTAAATTTTATTTCTCGTATTTTACTAGATCGAAATACGTATTCTGCAAATTCTGTTAGTAATTCTTTCCTGCTCATTAAGGAAAAATTTTTATAAATTATATTCAATCCCATCATGCGTATGTTTTTGTGATATTTAATGTCTGCAGATACTAAAAATTAAGGTGCATGACCTTTTCCTGTCGGTTTTGAAAATTTTAAAAAGAGCAAAAAAAAAAGAAATTTAAGGATTTAATCTTATTAGCTTAAGAAACATATTATGACGTTTGAATCAATTAATTTTATACTTATAAAGAAGAGTAGTAGATACTAAACATGCAGGTTTTTGGGAATCACTTGCCTTTCACGTATAGCTCTCTTAGATTGAGACCAGAAACCTTCAGATACCTGTGTATGAATGCCTTCGTCTAGTGCAGTGTTTCCCAAAGTGGTCCATATGGACCCCTAGGGGTCCACGTCGCGAAAAAAAATTTTTGATTCTATGAAAAAAGTGCGTCTACGATAGTAAAAACTAATAGATGAACGCTAAATTAGGTAAATAGGGGGTCCACGAAACACAAAAAAATATAGCAAGGGGTCCATGACACAAAAATGTATGGGAACCTCTGGTCTAGTGGATTTACAAAATTTATAAATTGTTTAACGGTAAGATGATTGCAGGGGTTTTCATTTTTATATCCTCGACTTTCCATTTTTATATACCCAGCTTTTCATTTTTTTTCCCAGCTTTTCATGTCTATATTCCGATTTTTACTCTATATACCCAGATATTTTGCGAAAAAATAGAAAAAAAATAAACTATTTATTTAAATAAATTCTTTTCTTTGTCTTGCTTTTTCCAACCAAGTAACCATATTACTATAAAAGCTAGGACATTCTTCAATATAGTTCATACTTAATACCGTTTCAAGCCTTGATTCAATGGTAAGATCTAAATTACGAATAGCGTTAAATCTCGACTTTAACATCAAAAAAATTCTTATATCGGATTAAGTTGAGGAGAATATGGTGGCAAAAACATATGGATGATACCTAAAATATTCAATTTCTGAATCACATTTCTAGAATGGTGAAAGCGAGCATTGTCCATGATAAGTATCTTCTGAGGGTTAGAAACGAAGTCTTCCACAAAATTATTTTCAATAAATTCTGCAAAACTTTCAGAGTTATAGGCACCACGTCTGAATTCACTAGCCACACGTCCATGATATGAAATAACACATAAAACACTGATATTTTGCCCCCTATTGGCAGGTACGTTTTTATAAGCCTTGTTTATTTTTAAAGAATATCCATACCGACGAGAAATATGAGCATTAAAGCCTGTTTCATCGAGGAAAACAAGATTTTCAGGTAAATATGAACTGATTTCGCCTGCATAAATGGATCTCTGATTTATTTTTTCCAAAGAATTTCGTTAGACGGGAATTAAAGAAAGTCTTTTTCTTGAAATGCCAAGTTTTTTTAATCTTCTCGAGATGGTTGGTACAGAAAGTTTAATATTAGTTCTCACGTATAACTCATTGGAAATTTCGTTAAGCTTTAAGTCATTGTTACAAGCAATTATATTTTTTAACACTTGATCTTCGTGACGTGGAATATCATTCCTTCTTCCTCTAACCTGCACATTTATATCATTTTCATTTTTATAAATAATATTTGATACTGTTTTTCTGTTTAAATCAACCATTTCAGATATTTCCCTAGTAGTTCTTTCTTCATCATCTGTAAGTCTTAAAACAAGATTTCTTAATTCTTCGGTTACAGTTTTTCTAATTTTCCTTGTCATTTAAGGGGATGAAAAAAGGTATATAGAAATGGAACTTTGGGGATATAGACTTGAAAAGTTGGGAATATAGACTTGAAAACCTGGGGTTTAAGAAATGAAAAGTCAGGAATTTAAAAATGGAAAGTCGAGGATATAAAAATGAAAAACTCTGTAAATTCAGGCATTCCACTTTTCGCGGAAATACATGCCCTCCACTGATCCGTTATTATAATTGTCCCGGGAAAAACATAGTCATTTCTAATTCTAATCATTGTTTCCGCAGCAAATTAGCAGCATAGACAAGAAAGGCTCGTTTACTTCCACGGCCTATACCACCGACGTACCATTGTCCGCGTATATTTCGTCCACGATTATACTTTAATTTAAAAAATAAACCTTCGTCTATTTCTACAATTTTAGGTCGACCATTTTCATCAAACCCGCCAAGTCTTACATTATTAGTTTCCACCTCTTCCAATATGACATCCCTATCAGTTCAGTGTATCTAGTCACTTTTTTGCGATTAATATTAAGTTAATGAGCTATTGAAATAAAACTTTCGGCGCAAGTAAAAAAATAGGACCCCCTATTTTTTAAGGGCAATTTTCCGGTCCAAAAAACATCCAACCCATATTTTTTTAGGGGGGTCCTTATCAAATTTTCAACGCGTGCGTCTATTGTCAGGTGACACATTTTTTTCATTCCAATGATGTTTAACATAAAGAGGCCAATTAATAGTTAGATAAAAGATTTCCATTAAAATTCTTAAATATCTTATCAAAACAATGATTTACGAGTAATTGTAAATGTCATGAATGTTTAATGAATTATAGTTCTGACTAAAATAACTAATTTTATTGACTAAAGATAATATTAATGTTGCAGATATGTTACTCAATGATTAGTTCCCTTCTAGAAACAATCATTTATGAACCATATCTACGTTTCTTATCTTATCTGAAACACATGTCTCATAAAAAAATTTGAATAGACAAAATGTGTAAACGCATGCAAGGTCAAGAACCGTTAAATGGCTTTCTTTTCTGAGTACCCGCGTTCGTATACTAACATGGCAACGGCTACAAACAAAAACGTGATTTTTTTTTGACGAGCGAAAGAAGATGCCACGGTATGACTAAGAGATATTCTGATGATTTCAAGTTTAGCAGGATACACGGAACAGGAAACATAGAAAATAATTGTGCTAAAGCTTCAAGAAACAGCATTATCTTAGGCATCGGACCTTTTAAGAACAGGAAAGAAATGATCACATTGAAAGAATTTACGGCCTTATTTAAGAATAGATTTAATAACCTTTACAATACAGAAATATCTCTTTCTAAATTATTTACAGCCCAACCACCCGTCACCAGGGGAAGAATTCACTCTCTTGTTAAACACTGGAACGAGACTTTTTGAACAGAACCTTATGAATTCAGCGGCATTAATTCAAGTATGGATTGGGAAATGTCCTGATAACATAAAGAGTATCTTATTTCAGTCTATGGAAAAGTGTAGTGATTGGTCTTCTTTTATTCAACGCGCATAACATGTAGCCTGGCTTGCTTTTTAAACAAGATCCTGAATTGTGTATCGTCGCAGTACTTAACAAACAGAAAACACTCAAACAAAGAGGTGTGTGATTTGCATGGGCAAGGCGCTCATGATTCGGATTACTGCAAGACGCTGAAGATGCTTAACACGTTAACGACGGCGCGTTTTTATACAAAACTCCCCATCGGCGGCATTTTTATTTATTTTTTTTTACCCCTCAAGATGAAAAAAAATAATTCCACATTTTCAGATAAATTTTCTACGGATGACGAATCAAGCATTAATGAAGAGCATTCGGACTCATCAGCCGCCACATTCCTTTTTAAAAGCTCCTCCGATTGTAGCATCCATGACAATAACTTAAATTGCCAATGTAAAAACTATGTAGCTGACTCGTCAGATGAAGAAACTAATGGAAGCTTGACAGAGGAGAGTGATGATGAAGGAGGCGACGAGTGGAGAATTATTAATATGGACCATAGCGATCCCGGTTTATATTCCGAAGAAGAAGAGTTGGTAGATGAATTTTTTGACACAGATGACCCTTGTGCTCTATTTGAATTATTTTTTAACGAGGAAATTATAAATCTCATAGTAAAAGAAACCAATAGATATGCCGAAAGTTGTGAAATCAACAATGACAGCATGGTATCCTCCTCCACAAGAAATCATCGAAGAATATGGAATGATGTAACAGGGAATGAGATAAGAAATTTTTTTGGAATTCTTATTATTATGGGCATAAACAGGCTGCCTGAAATACAATTATATTGGTCTAAAAATCCGTTATACGAGAATAGATTAATAAAAAGTACAATGAAGCGAGATAGGTTTTTGTTTATTTTAAAGTATCTTCATTTCGCTAACAATGAAAAGGTGCCTAAAGATGATAGATTTAAAAAAATTAGGAAGATTTTAGATTTGCTTATCGAATCTTATGCAACAACGTTAAGACCTGGGAAAGAAATTGTAATCGATGAGAGCATGTTACCTTGGCGGGGAAGACTTATTTTCCGGCAGTATATTCCGGGAAAAAGGCATAAATTTGGTGTAAAATTATATAAGCTGTGCCTGAATGGAGGCTACACCTATAATATTGAAATTTATACTGGTAAAAATGAATATTCTTCTTCAAAAGGTGCATCACACGATGTTGTTATGCGATTAATTCAAGGTCTGTTATATGAAGGGAGAATATTATACACTGATAATTTCTACACTAGTATTGGTTTGGCAGAAGAACTTCAAGAATGTTCTACTTATTTGTGTGGAACTATCAGGTCAAATCGCAAACATCTACCTCCTGTTTCTAAAACAAAACAAAAAAAAGGCGATATTGTGTGCCTTGAAAATCGTAATGGAGTTAAGTACCTTAAGTGGACTGATAAACGGACGCTTCACATGTTGTCAACAGTTGGATCTCATTCTTGCGAGATAGTTTCAAATGAAAAGGGCAAAATGAAACCTGATTGTGTTCATGACTATAATTATGCTAAGAAAGGAGTTGATTTATCCGACCAGATTGCTTCTTACTATAATTATTTAAGAAAAACTGTTAAATGGTATAAAAAAAGTAGTTATTGAGTTGATTTGTTCTACATCTATCGTAAATGCTTGGTACATTCACCGTAAATGGGGAACTAAAAAATATGATTTTCTTAAATTTCGAGAGTTGATAATCATGCAACTGTTAAAAGAAGACCCTATTGAGACAGACCTATCTTCTAAAAAACAAAAACATTTTCTTGAAGAATTTTCTGAAAAGCCTAGAATGTCGCGGAAAAGGTGCAGAGAATGTTATAAGAAAAACGCTGAAGTTAGATGTAGGGACTTCGCTTCTAATAAGACGATCAAAGTTACAACATTTTGCAGATCTTGTGAAGGAGAACCACTTTTGTGCCTGAAATGTTTTAAAAAGGTTCAAAAAAACACTAAACCTTTTTCAAAAAACCTTTTTTTATAATTACAGTCGACCCCCGCTTAACGCGGTTTTTGGTACCGTGTTAACCGGGGGTCGCGTTATGGGAGTCCTATAGGGCTACGGTCAAATTACGTTTGAAAGTGCCGCGTAAAAACGAACCCGGCTTTCGCGTAAAAGTGAACCGCGTTAAGCGAGTCCGGAAATTGAACCTAAAAGCGTCATCCGTACCGCGTTAAGCGAGCC
This sequence comes from Nosema bombycis CQ1, assembly GCA_000383075.1. NCBI lineage: Eukaryota > Fungi > Microsporidia > Nosematidae > Nosema > Nosema bombycis. Next base: position 363,797 of record KB908916.1, on the reverse strand, counting down.
CTATAGGGCTACGTTCAAATTTGGCTTGAAAATCTCGCGTAAAAACGAACCCGGCTTTTTCGCTTTGTTATCCGGACGTTAAACCAAAAATTGTCATTAATGCTATTGTTGCATTAAACATCAGAATCTTAAAAAGGAAAATTGTTTTAAGTAAAAAACAATCAAATGATAAAAAAAAGGCAAAAAAATAAATAAAACTTAAAAGAAAATAATAGTTTTAATGAATTTCTTTTTAAAAAGAAAAAAAATAAAGCAAATTTTTCGTTGTTGTTTATGAGCTTTGATGTGTATACTGATCCTCAAATAAGTTGTAAAAAAACGAGTTTTAAAAAATTGTAAAATCATCAAACACAATGGATCAAACGTCTTTCGGTATAAATTTAATATTAATCTGCCTATAAAAACACGTATTGTGTCTTTTCCATTCTCAAAATATCGACTTAAGCCAATTTAAGGAAATTGATCATCAAAAAACGCGTAAAAACGGGGGCCTGGTTTAAAATTTGACCGCGTTAAGCGGGGGTCGGTCACAAATTTTGACCGCGTAAAAAAAAGTACCGCGTTTAGCGGGGGTCGACTGTATACAAAAACAAGAGGAAATATTGAAAAAAGCTACTAAAAACGCTCAAAATGGTTCGCTTTAAACTAGAAAATATAAAAAACATTGAAAAAAACATTTTTATTGTCGTTTGAAAATCTTAATTTCTTTTGAAAATGCGGGCCACCGGTGGCCCACGCCGTTGTTAACGTGTTAAATAATCTAAAGTAGGGGTCGGCAACGCGTCTCCCGCGGGCACATCTGCGCCCCTTTTCAAATTTTGATGCGCCCGTCTCGCACTTTACTGTTAAGCAAAAGTTAAAAAAAACCTCGGAAAAAATTTTTTAGACAAGTTTTTGGTAAATTAAAACAAAAAATGCATTAAAAATACGTTTTACGAAATAAACTTTCATAAATGACAGTATTTTTCCTAAAAATGATTTAATGTTTCGATATTTTTTTTACTTAAGGAACGATGCTCCCGCCATAGTTTTTATGCTCTGAATTTCGCTCTTCATACCAAAAAGGTTGCCGACCCCTGGTATAAATGAACTAATTATAAGGCCATTTATTCTCTTTAAAGAAAAAATAGTTTGTTTAAATCTATTTTAACCTTTGCTTTTGCCAAACTGGTCTTTTAAAGCAAAATCACTAGTCAAAATGACTTCTCTTGGTATCTCAGTATAAATTGAAATAAAGACTTATCAGAACAAGAAAAAAAAAAGTAAAATCGTAGACTATTTTTTTAATTTGTAAAACTAATTTATATATATTTTTCCGCTCACAAATGTTTTTTTGGACGTCCAAAATTCAAAAAATACTCCGAGAAGTCATTTTGACTGGTTTTGTATACCTAGGGTTAACAAAAATGTGAACATAAACTTAAAACATTGATGGAGATTACATTAAACAAGTATAAATTATAATTTGATATTATGTACATTTTTTTTATTTTTAATTGGTTCTATCCGAATAGACGATTAAATCAAGATCATTACCATAGTAGAGATAATCAACATAGTTGCTTAAAAAGCAAAAAATAGTATATGCTGCATTCATAAAAGTAAAAAAGCCATATGTCCTAAATTAAAAATTAACTTACACTTCTTTATACAACAAAATACTTACAATTACAGAGATATTTACCAACGATATAACAAAAAATATAAACAGAGAAATCAATTTTACAACTTGCTTTTCTCCTCGAAATATATTTCTCATAAAATAATCAAAACCAAATAGCAACGTCTTAATTATAGTAAAATATGAATTTAACCTCATATCCTTATATGTTATAATTATAAATGTCTGAAGAAGATGCATAATAAGATTGTTATTTGCAGCACTTATGTAAAAATTTCTTGCCTAAATTAAAATTTGAACTTACGATAAAACCATTTCTTATAACTACATCTAGCCCAACCCTCTTATTATATTGTTGAAATACTGACGAAAATGCCTGGTCTTTAAAACAGAGAAAACATTCTAAAATAATCAAATCTAAAATTAGATATACTAATCTAAGAATAATTGTATCGTATCTAATGCCACTCCCGAAAAAATGAACATATCTCAAAATTTTTAAAGGGACGAGCTGAATCAAGCCTCCTAAATCTAAATGAATAAAAAATTTCATGACAGAAGCATTCTCTAATAATGAGAGAATCAACATAAACAAAGCCAGGTATTCTATTTCATTATATTCTTCCATGTTGATTTTAAAAAGCTTATAACCAATTCTTATCATTTTGGTAAGCAAAATTGTTTGCACAAAAATAATTATAAAATACATATAGAGAAACAAATCTTTATATTTCATGAAGGGCTGTTTTGATATATTTTATTTATGTTTGAAAATGATTTTTGATTAAAAGAATGTAATAAATATGATAAAGTGCTCAAATATCAAAAACAACATTAAAAAAAGATTGAATTCTATTGGTGATTTGATTTCAAATATAAGAATTTTTTTTGTGTCTTAAGATAATTTTTAATTAAAAAATACAATTAGTGGTCTGATCAATAAATAAACACGTCAAACAACAAAATAACAATTTAATAAATATCTCCAAAAGAAAATATAATTTTCGGGTCAGGTTTATGACCATTTATTATATTTATACATATAGCATTTTTTTAATATTCACACTTAGACCTCGATTTGAGTCGCTAATTTGTTCTTGAAAAATGCAACTCAAATTGAATTTGAATTTTGGTTTAATACACTGACTTAGTCGTCCACTTTGTTCCATTTTTTTCGAGAAAGGCTATCTTTAAAAAACATGATTAATTGACTTAGTACATAAACAAGTAATTA
>KB908916.1:322802-342014 GCA_000383075.1 Nosema bombycis CQ1 | reverse complement strand
TCTAGAGGATCCCCCTAGAAATTAGAAAAGATTGAAAATTATTAAATAAAAATATGTGGATTTGTTTTAAATAAGAGAGCGTACGTAATTGTTACTCATTTTAAACAAAAAAAAAACGTTTAAGGTAAATTCACCAAGGTTACGATCTTTTTAAAAACACGCGTCTATCAATCTCGTATTTATAAAAGTGAGTGACCCAATCAAATTGATCTTAAAAATCGTACATTTGTGTGGTTAAATCTATTACCTACTTTTTAATTTATTAAATTTTATTTTAATATTCTATTAATAATTTCTTATCTTCATTATCGTTGTTAAACTTTGTTTTATACGCTCTAACAACATTGTTACCCAATCTTTTGAATGGCCTTTTAGCTTCTTCTTTTATATTCACCAAATTTTCTTTTAATTTGTTCTGCTTTATGTCTGTCTCATTTAAAAATTTTTTATTTTTTCTATGATAAGGCTTAGGTTCTGCCTTGTTTTCTTTATTTCCAAAAAATTTCTCATTAAAACTTCTTCTACATCTTGATAATTTTTCGCCAGACCTAGTCTTAAAATTCGCATAGCTTTCTTTTATTCTACAGTCCGGGACATAATCTTATGACACCCCCAAATTTTAAGATTACCAATTGATTTTAATGGCAAAAATAGTTAAAAACATTATATATTTATGTGTATTTTTATGAAAACCATTAAACTATCTTCGTTTCTTTCAACTATGTTTGAAATTTAGTCTTTTTCAGAAAATTTTATTTTTTTTAAAAAAAAAAGTGGGACAAAATCTTATGACACTTTTCATTTTGGAGGGAAATTTTCCCTCCAAAACCTTTATAAACAACTTTTTTAGATAACCCTCAATGAGTAAAGCACCTCCATTGAGTGAATCCGAGAAAGCTATTATCTTGACCTTAAAACAAGAGAACAGGTCAATAGCGCAAATTAGCAGAGAAATTAAAAGATCAAGAGGAGTAATAAGTAATTATCTAAAAGATCCTAGTAGTTATGGGACGCAGAAGTCACCTGGAAGGCCTAAAAAGCTTTCAATTAGAACAAGATCAGCTATTATCAAACTAGCAAGAGGGAAAAAAATTACGTCGAGTGCGATAAAGTCAAAATTAGCACTCGACGTTAGTAAAAAAACAATTATAAGAGTCATTAAAAAAGATGGAAAGCTCAATAGAAGGAAAATAAAGCGTAAGCCTCGTTTATCGAAGACGCATAAAAAAAACAGATTACTTTTTTCAGGTAAATATCAAGGCCTGGGCGAGAATTGGAAAAAAGTAATATTTTCTGATGAAAAGAAGTTTAATTTAGATGGCCCAGATGGCTATAATTTTTATTGGGCCGGGATAAACACAGAAGAAGTTGTCTATTCCCGAAGAGCCATGGGTGGCCCATCAGTCATGATCTGGGCCTGTTTTAATTATCATGGAAAATCAAAATTAACTTTTATTGATGGAACGGTGAATAGTATTAAATATCAGGAAATACTCAGAGAAAATTTACTCCCATTTATTACTGAACAGAATATCCCAGATGTGCTATTTCAACAAGACAATGCAAAACCCCATGTGTCGATTTCTACCAAAAACTGGTTAGAAAGCAATAATATAGACACGATGTTCTGGCCAGCATTTTCGCCAGACTTGAATCCAATAGAAAACCTATGGGGAGAACTTTCTAGGTTGGTTTATGGGGATAATAAGACGTATAACACCCTAAATGAATTAAAAATATCAATAATGGAAAACTGGGAAAAAATTAGTTCGAGGTATTGTAAAAAGCTTATTGACTCGATGGAAACAAGGATTGAAGCTGTTATAAAAAACGATGGGGGTTCGACCAAGTATTAATAAATGTTTAAATTAAAGTGTCATAAGATTTTGTCCCTCTTTTTTTCTAAAAAAAATAAAATTTCCTGAAAAGGACTATTTTTTTAACATTGTTTAAAGAAATAAAGCTATTTTAATGTTTAGAATAAAAATATACACAAAATTATAAAGTTTTAAACAGTTTTTACCGCTAAAATCGATTAGGAATCTTAAAATTTGGGGGTGTCATAAGATTATGTCCCGGACTGTATCTTTATATTTTGTTTGATCTATAGACTTTTTTGCTTTTTGTAAAAAAGAGTTTCAAAAAACGCAATCTTTTAATTTAATATTTTATGTGTCTCCCCTTTGCTTCGTAAACCTCAAAAGTCCTTTTAACAAAACTCATACATAGTTGTTGACACATTTTAACAGTAATACTGTTCTATTCATACATTATTCTTTTCTTTAATTCATTGATATTCTTAGCAATAAAACTATCCATTGTGTGCTTAAAATATGCCAAAATGAAATCTATAAGGTTTAGATCTAATAATTTAGCTGGACATAGAAGTGTTTGGATGTTTTTATTCGTTAAATTAAAACTCGTAAGCTTCGAAGTATGTTTTGGGTCATTATCCTTTTGGAAGATAAAATTTTATAATTCCACCATTTCGGCAGAAGCCTTAATATTCTGAAAGAGAATATTTATAATTTCTTGGAATCTATAATCCCATCGTTAAATATTAGTTTTCCCACACCCTGATAGAAAAAGCACGCCTAGACCATTACCGAACCACCTCCGTATCTTATAGTGAAATGTACATGTTTGATATCAAAGACGAAACCTAACTCTCTCCACACTTTAATCTTTCCATCAGATGTAAAAAGATTAAATTTACTTTCCTCTGACCATATTATACTTTTAATTTCATCGTCTGCTAAAAACAAAAATTCCTCACTTCTTTCTTTCTTTCCTTCTATTAAACAATATTTTTTTGATTGTAATAGTTTCTTTAGAGGTGAATAAGCTTTGAAATTATAATCATTTTAAAATTGTAACAGTCATATGAGATGTCGCGATTCGAGCGCACACCACTCCATTAGAATGATTAGTTTAGTCGTCCAAGGAGTAAACTAATTAACGTTTAAGATCTCATCCGCAACGCGTTTTTTCGGGCCCAGGCCGAAAAATCTATTTTCGTCCCCTGAAAAAAAAATTTTTTAAAAAAAAGCAAAAAAATTGACCCTGTTGTATCCCCATAAAAGATACACATCCAGTCTGTTTATGTTTTGATTAAAAGTGTTTATTGATGTTTTTTGGTCTGGTTTCGAGGTCCTAAATTGGTCGGTATCCCTCTCGTAAAAATGTCGGTTAGTCTGGGGTCTTGGGTTTTGAGTCATGTTTTCGTTGGTATCGTGGGTTCAGGGTATTTTGTGCCTTTTTAATTTAATGTTTATCTGTTTATAAAAGGCGATTAATTAAAAGATAGATGTGATATTACTGATTAAAAAAGGTAAACTAACAATTATGTAGTATAAATCATGTGGGATACCACAGACCCCTATATGTTTGAGCTAAATCATGAAGAAATTGTAATATTTTTTTCTAAAAGAGTAAAAGAAATGATTTTATATGAAGGTTATCGTTACAAATTTCGTAGTACGGGAGAAGAAAAATTTTATGGAGGTGCAGGCATGAAAATTGCTCCAATTATCTTCATACAATTCACGATATGGCAATTTTATTAAAAACAGCACATAACCACGAACCGCACTACAAAAAAAATCAGGTTAAATATAATCAATTTGAAATAAAGGAAAGAATGGAGGATTCTTGTGAGCGTGCAAGGGATATTATTAATTATTACATTGAATTATATAATCTAGGCGAACTGCATGAAACGCCTAAAATAAAATCTTTGTCAGATAAAATTAAAAAAGAAAGAAACAAGAAACATAAGATATCTATTTCTTCTATATCTGATATACCCTCGTCAATATACAATACGGCGATGGGTAGGTTTTCTTACAATATGATTTAAGCATTACGATGATGAAAAAATTGTTATTTTTTGCACTGATGAAAATTAAATAAATTTGAAAAATAGTAAAATTCTTTTGATGGATGGAACTTTCAAGTCATGTCCAACCGGCTTCAAGCAATTATATACATTAATTGTGTAACTTGATGGCGTATATATTTTATTGGTATTTATACTGATGCGCTCTAAAAGCGAAGAATCATGCTTAATAATATGTGATTTCTTGAATAGCGGAATGCCAAAGTTTGAGCCTGAAGTATTAATTACAGACTTCGAACTAGCATCAAGAAATGCTTTTAGGCGGGTGTTCATAACTGCATGTTTTTACAGCTGTTTGTTCCATTTCCCGCAGAACGTATGGCGTAAAGTACAGGAATTAAATCTTGTAAACGAATATAAAAAATCCTATATCTTTAGAGAAAATATCCGTTATTTTATCCTTGTCTTTTGTTAAGCCATTAATGGATAAGGAATATTACGTGATTTTAGTAAAAAAAACATAGGCAAAAGGATAAAGCAATTTATAAAGATTTATTGATATATTTAAAAATACTATATTAATCTATCTTTTTAGGATATTGCATTTTGAAATGTATTTGATAGGACTTTGCTTGATATTTAAAGAACAACTAACTGCTTAGAAGGTTTTCATAGGGGTTTAAATAACTTATTTTAAAAGGCATCCCGGATTTAGTATTATTCGGTGAGGAAATACTTAAAGAACATGTGAGATATAAAAAAAATGATTGCCGCTCTATATTTTTTTATATCTAGCTCTTCTAATTAAACAATAAAAACGAAAAAAGAAGATATTTATCATTAAATAGTCGTTAAAATTAATAATATGCTTCTTTCGGACTATCTAATAGCCCTTTATCCAAATTTTTCATGGCCAATTTGCTTAGATCAGTAGTTCCCAAAGTGGGGCGTCCGCCCCTTTGGGGGGCATTTTGGTAGTTAGAGGGGGGTATTATCAAATTTTTTTTCGTTTAAATTACCCCCTTGCCAAGGCTATTTCATATCTTTGCATGAGTTAGGGGGGCAATTGCGATTTTTTAGTTACAATACCCCCTTTACTACATCCATTTTATACCTTTAGCACGTTGACTGCCATGTCACCCATATATGGGTGACAGAAAATTTCTTGAACAGGCCGGCGTCACCCACTTTGCATGGGTATATTTTTAAAATACAGGAAGGGGTAAAAAAAATCTTTAACTCAAAATTTAATTGGCAGAAACAGTTTTTTTCCGTTATTTTCATATGTTGTTCATACTGTTTTAGGGCAATTAAGTTGTAAATTTTATTGCTTGCGTGACACAATCGTTTAGTTTAAGTTTTTTAACTAAAAACTATAAAGCAATAACAATAAAGGTTTAATTTTGTTTGTTTAAGTATTTTATATATCTATTTAACTATATAAAATTAATTGGTATTTATCCATTTTGGGGCTATTTAATAAGTGGGTGACGCTGGCCTGAACGAGAAATTTTTAAAAATAACCCTGGCAGTCAACGTGTTAGATAACTTAGGGAGGCATTTTCGATTTCAGAATCTCAAAAGTGGGGCATGGGCTAAAAAAGTTTGGGAGACACTGGCTTAGATTAAATAAATTTTATGACGCTCTGAAAAAATTCTGACCAAATAAAAAAACCGGGGTTAAAAATAAAATAGGGGTTAAAAATACCTTTATAAAAAATTCTGTCCGTGTATCGAAAATACGGGTTAAAATATTTTTTTTCCCGTTCATATTTAGCCTTAAATTTGAACTGGGCAGATGTTTTTCAGCGCGCCAATTTTATTATGTTTTTTATTTGTTTAAAATCTTTTAAAAGGTTTTTTTTTTCTTTGCCTACCTTTTTTCAAGGGACGAAAATAGACTTTTTCGGTCTAAGGCCGCAAAAACGCACAGCCATTCGAGTGCACATCGCTCCATTAGAATGATTGGTTCAGTCGTCCAAGGAGTGGACCAATTAACGTTTGAGATCTCATCAGATCACAAACAATCTGCTTTTCTTATGGTTTCTGCCCCTTAGAAGGTATTAATAAGTTGTTGAGCAGAAACCACACGAACTCTAAAGATAACTTACAACAAACCAAATAATGCTTTAAACTCAGAACCCACACCTGTCCATAAGCAGGACATGATAAATTCATCGTCTAAGCATGGACAAAACAGGGGGAATAACAGTGAGCAACACACGGCTTCTAACATGAGAAATACAGCGCAAATTCCCGCCCTGCCACCATACATATTCGACCCCTAGAAATCAAAGAAATCGTCAGAACATTCCTACTCAGTTGGATTTCCGATTACTCACGGAAGCATTGAACCCACAATAGGCCTACACATATAATACATCGATTTCAAGATTCAAATTTACAAAACCCTCTAGCATGGAGCAGAGAATTCAAAAAAATTGCCACAATAAATGCCTGACTTAATTAGAACGACTATTCATATAAGAAGAACTTGTAAGCGAACAGTATTTCCAGAAACACATTTGAAGAAAAACTGTAACGGAAAATAAGAATTATTTAATGATGTATTATTCATTCCCAAGGACTTTAATATGTACAGATCAGCCTTAAACCCCGTAAATGCAACTCATTTACCCCTTTTGAATCTTGCTTTAATGAACTATGTGATATCAGGAAACGCGCGGACCTGTGCGAAAAACATCAAGGAAACTCTATAGCTAACCAAGACCTAGTTGACACTATAGTCGCATCTCTAAGCTTGGAGAAACGTTTGTTTTTAGCTAGCCAAAATGTTATGGATTTGGAAGGAATAATTGAAGAAGTGAATCGTTTCCAAAACACCCAAAGATTTTATAAAATTATTCAAGAGAAAGAATAACAAAATCGTAAGAAAAATATTTAGCAACCTAAAACTAGTAAATTCTGCTACTTTCCTCAAGTACAAACACATGACACGTCGGAATGCCGAACATATCAAGCACAGAAAGAAAATGAAAAGAGTAAAACAATCAACCATGCTCTATAGTTAAAATAGGACCGCAAAAGGTACATGGGCGTTATAGGTCTGTTTTAAATTTTGTAAGGGACCCCCTTAAATGGTAAGAATTTAAAGGAAAAAGATAATTTAAGAAAAAATTATACTCTCGAAACAAGAAATTTGCATGATGAAATTTAATGAAGCTTTAAAACCATTCACTTAATTTTGTTAATCCGGCTGATAGACGCATCTATACTCAGGGTGCTAAGGGTTCTGGTCTACTTCAAAACGTTGTGTTCGCGAAAGACATGGAATTAATCAGAGCCAACATGTTGAATATTTGCTTCAGTTTCTTTGGGAATATAAATTTGACAGAGTTAAACGATTTAATATGTTTCGCCTATTAATAAGTGACACGGACAAGTCCATGCCCAGGCCTTTACTCGCCGCCCACGAAACTCAGTGTTCAGAGGATCTGTTTATCGGATCAAGTTAATTACACTAAATTAAGCTGTAATAATTCCTTTGATCATAACAGAGCCAATGTAACATCTAGAACACCGAGGATATAAATATCCGCAAAGGGGAAACCCCCAAGATTAAATGCTTTTTAACTTAAACACGTAATCCCGTACACACGATAATAAGAATAAACGATTAATTTTATTTTTTTTACCCTTCAATTTTTGTAAAAACAGACCTATAACTCTGTTGTGACCTCACGTCTGGGTAACACCTCTAAGTTTGTTTTCTATTATGTTTTTAATATAATTGATTTTATTATTGTTTAAATAGTTGTTCGTTTCCACTTTCTCCTTGTCAGTTCCTTTGTTCATATTTTTGTTTCGTAAGGGTTAAAATAAAAATTTTCAAAGACAAAATATTTTCTAGAAAAATAAAAAAAAAGAGAAAATGTGGAGAAACAAAAAAACACCCATGTACCCCGCAAAATTCCATCTATCTACCGTCACTGGATTTTACAACTTCAACTAATAACATTCGACTTATTGTTTATAGAGAAGCATCTAGAACAGTGACGGGCGAACTACGGCCCGCCGAGCGTTTTTTGCAAAAAATACATTGCAAAAATTTAAATTGACCGATACTTTTTTTTTGCCAAAATTGGTCTATTCACACATAAAACGTAAAATTTTCGTTTTTCTTTTGACAACAAGGCTAAATTGACTTTTTTTGTGCGAGAAAGTGTGAAAATAAAAAAAACTATTCGTATTTATAAAAAAATGTTTTAAGGCTTTGAACACAGTAGCCATAAACTGAATGTTAATTAGTGAACAAACAGCGGCTATATTTTCGGACTATCCGGCCCGCGACAAGAATTTTTCAATTTATTGGCCCGCAGTCCAAAAAGTTTGCCCACCACTGGGTTAATCCGATGTAAGAATCTTCGATCTTCATGAGGTATTCATTAAAACAGGTGTCGGAGAATTGGTACTCGAGAGCGCACCCGCGTCCCATTTGAGTTTTTAGTGCGCCTTTTGATATTTTGCTGTTAAACAACCGTTTTTTAAACCCTAAAAAAACTTAAATAAGTTTTTGGTATATTAAACACAATATGCAGTAAAAATAAGCTTTACAAAACAAAATTGCATAGGAGGAAGTATTTTACCTTGAAAATGTATTGATTCTTCAGCAGTTTTTTTTATTTGAGGAATGATGCGTCCGCCTTAGGTTTTATGCCCTGAATTTCGCTCTTCTTACAAAAAATGTTGCCAACCCCTGCATTAAAGGATAAAAAAAATTTTCCGTTGAACTTGAAAGATGGTTTTACGGTACATATCGAAATCCTTTTCGAGAATATTAGTGTCGGAGGAAGTGTTTTTCTATTTTCAATTTCAGTATAACAGATTTTTTGTTAAAAAATAAAACAAATATTTTTATAAAATTTTTAAAGAATTATCTAAGGCATCCTTAGACATCATGTATCTTGCTAAATATAAGCATTTTTTTTATCTGTTTCTGATTGGTGTTTGCATTTTAACACTGTTCCAAGATCCCTCAATTTATTTTTGTGTACAGCAGGGGTGAGCAACCCGCGGCCCGCGGGCCGCATGCGGCCCTCGAGGCGTGTAAAATTTAATATATTTTTTTCTTTAAGGACTAAGAAACATAAATTAAAATAAAATTAAAAAGTAAAATCAGCTGCAAAACACTTAAACACAAATAAATAACATGTTTTTAGCATTGTTTATATCTTCTAGACATACTTTTTAACCTATATGGTCTTCTGTTGTTGAAACTGCGGCCCGCCGACCCAAAAGGTTGCTCGTCCCTGATGTACAGGAATAATTGGATCAACAAAATGATTAGAATGATTGTCAATAAGATGTTCAGTTAAAAAATCGGATAGTACATTGTAGCCTTTCCTTCCATCATTATATATAATAGTATTTTTTCTATATTGCGTTTAATTAATTTACAAAGAGTTTCTCTTGTTCTATTTTCAACTTTAAATAATTTTATTCGTTTTGGTGGTGTTCTTTCCATCATTCCAACTACCCGAACACCTTCAACACGATGTCCTTTATGATATTTTCTTTTTCCAAATTTTGACTCATCGATTTCAACAATCAAATCATTACCACTTATTTTTATTAAGGATTTTTTAAATCGAGGTAATAAACATTTGGCAACATTTTTAATACTTTTGAGATGGTTTTTGTACCTAGATCCGTTTTTAATTAACTAGTCTTATTTGTGCATTTTGCATAAATAATTCTAGAATTCGTAAGCATTTTCTTTTAGGAATGCTTAGTCTGTGTAAAGTCGTCTTTTTTAAAGATTACTTGTTTTTTTACATTAAATTTCAGGTACAGATAAATTCATTTTTTTTTCTTTAGACTTTTTTATTTGTATCATAATTACCACACTTAGTTAAACTGGTATTTTAAATATCTTTTAAAATTTCCTTTGCGGGATAAAAGAACTCTTTTCGCATCTGTATAATGAAGCGGCAAAAAATCAATAGTAGCCTAAATTAGCCCAATAAATCGTTTCTTTTCAAAAAAAAATTTCCTTAACCCTATATATGGCAACCAGTCAAAATGACTGGTGGAGTATTTTTTTTTTTGAATTTTGAACGGCAAAAAAATTCTGAGCAGAAAAATATAGAACAATTCCTTTCACAAATATGCAAAATAGTCTACGACAGTGTTTCTCAACGTGAAGCGCACGCCCCACTGGTGGGCAGTTTATACTTTAGGGGGCATTTTTGGTTTTATTGCAAAAAAATAACCCTTTTTAAAGGGGTTTTTATATCTTTGCATAAATTAGGGGGTATTTTATAAGACTTTATGACAGTGTCGGGCAACCTTTTTGGAGCTGCGGCGCACTATCGGTCATTTTTTGATTTCGCGGCGCCCCATATTTGTAATTTTTTACTTCGCGGCGCACCTGTGGGATTTTATTAAAAATTTCTCATAGAAATACTAAAGAATAAGCAATGTTTATGACTAAATTGTGTCTTTTTCGACGACATTTGAAAGTTTTAAAGAAAGATATATACTCTAACTTCTTTTTAAGATAAAATTATTACGTTTAATCAGATTTTTTTTATTTTGCAATAATGTTTGCGGCGCCCCAAACCCCCTTTACGGCGCCCTAGTGCGCCGCGGCGCACCATTTGCCCGACACTGCTTTATGAGGTAGGGGGCATTTTTGATTTTAAAGTATCAAAGATGGGGCGTGGCGTTAAAAAGGTTGAGAAACATTGATTTAAATGATTTTATAAATAGCGATGAATGTGCTGATTTTTCTGATAGTGATGAAGAAAGTTTTTTTTTCAAGAATAAGAATAATTATCAAATGAGTATAAAAATAAAACCAATAAGTACAAAAAAATGTTTAAATATTTTTTTCAGAAGCTAGCGAAGATGAGTCTAATTATAAGTTATTTCCTCGAAAAAAATCAGCACAGATGGAACTATCCGGAAGAGAATTTAACTTGGGGTGTTACTAAAAGATTACGTGAAATAAAAAATTTTAAGAATTTAACGGCATAACAATATATGCAAAAAAAAACATTATGACATGTAATTATTCGATTTTATTTATTGTTAATTGTCGATATAATTTTAAAACACATAATTGCCTGTTCTGAACAGAAGCGAATAGAGTTTAAAAAAGGGGCGATTTCGATGGATAAATTAAAAGATATTGGATTTTTATTTGCTCGTGGTGCCTATACCAGGAATTATTTAAGAGTTAAATGTCTTTGGAACAAAAAATGGAACCCCTCTTTTTACCCGAAACAATGAGACGAAAAGACTTCACAGATATTTTGCAGCTATTAAGATTTGATATACGAAACTAGAGAATGAATACCGACAAATCTACTTTTATATCAAAAGTTTGATACACGATATTTCAAATAGTCAGGAGTGCTTTAAACCAGGGGAATTTATAACTGTAGATGAGCAACTTTTTAACAAAAGCTCGATTTAAATTTATTCAATATATGCCCAATAAGCCATCAAAGTTCGGAATTAAATTTTGGTTAGCCTCTGGCATCAAATCAAAGTACTTTTTAAATATATCCCTACTTGGGTAAAGATGAAAAACGAAATGCTAGCATTTTACTTTGTGAATTTGTTGTTATGGAACTTTTTAAACCATATACAGGCAGAGAAAGGACGGTAACAACAGAAAAAGAATTACTAACTTTCCTTTGGCAAGTAAATAGAAAACCCAAACTACATATTTGGTTGATACATTGCGTTCCAATAAAAAAGAGATACCAAAAAATTTTAGACTAAAAAAAGATGTTATACCTCGTTTTTCTTCTCTTTTTTACTCAACTAATATATACTTTCTTACCGTGTATAAAAGTAAACCAAAAAAGTGCTTATTTTGAGTACGAAACATAAAAAAATTAAGATTGGAAAAGACACTAAAAAACACCCTAAAACCGTTTAATTAAAACAAAACAAAAGGTGGATTAATGCCACTAATCAAGTGGCACGAAAATACACGGTAAAATCAGCATCAAGAAGGTAGCCACTTCAAGTGTTTTCAATATATTAGGTCTATATAGCAGCAATCAATAGTTGGATTTCATAAAAGAATGCAACTGGAGAAAAAATAATCCGACAAAGGGTTTTATTTAATTTAATAGAGGATCTTACTTCATAATATGTTTTGTCAAGACAGAAACCTAATGAATCTTTACTTTCGATGACATCTTCAAGTAGTAGTGTAGTTTATGAACGAAATCGTGCCGAGTTAGATATTGTAACAACAATAAAGCTAAAAATGCATGTTTTAAATGCCAAAAAAGTGTATGCGGAAAATACAGTTCTCAAAAAATTGCTTTTGTATAAATTGTGGTTAAAATTTTAATTTTCGGTTTAAATGACGTACAGTCCGGTGCAAAATGATATGACACCCCCTTTTTTTGAAAATACGTAGCTGTTTAAAAGATTAAAAAAAGTAAAAACACATTTTTTCGAAGTTGTAAAATATTATAAACATATTTATACAACTTGTTTTGTTTGTAATTTCACAAAAGTCCTTGTATTTTCAAATTTTAAAATTTTGATCAAATAAGGTGGTGCAAAAAGGTAGAGCAGTTTTGGATTTACAGACCTTTCATAATAAATCGGACCCCCCACGTTATCAATACATATTTGAATTCTCTTTTCCTTAGATATAACGTGTTTTTGATAACATTTTAATATTATTTCTTTTAAGTTTTAAGCAATTGATTTTTTTTAATTAATTTAGCCATTAATATCTTTACATCACCATAAGCCTTCCTGAAAAGCAATCTAAACATATTTTTGAATAAATTTGAACCTGTTTATAGAGTAGTTTAAATTTATTTGTCCAATATTATAGTATGAAAATCAATTTTTTGTTGATGTTGATGAATGATCTCGAGACGTATCCTATTAAAAAATAAAATTTAAAGAATTCTGCTTAATAAAATAAGATTATAAACAATCAAAATTCTTATGTTGGATGTTCATATTTTATACACTTTCATAACTTAAAGACTAATTTAATTTTTTTTTAAATTAAAGAGACTCATGATTATTAGAGGTGGGCTACTCATGAGCATACGATAATAAACAAACTCTAAAGCGTTCAAATCTGTCAAAAATCTTATTTTATCACCGATTTGGTAAATAATTTGTCTTTTTAACGTCATAAAATACAACATGTTTTTATTTTTTACCTGAAAATATTAATTTATTTTTTTTTGATTTTTTTAGAATAAACTGCGACATGATTTACCTCCAGAAAGCTTCTGATAAATTTTCATTACTCTAAGCACGGTATGTTTTTATTTCTAAAAAATTCATCTGAGCTTTAATTTTGCTTGCAGTATTTTTTTTTCTCTACGCTAGTCTTAAATAACCCGCTCTGCCCCATATAAAAGGTGATTAAGATATTATAAGAGCAGTTTTTATGTGTAGTTTCTTTAGTACTATTGAATGTGTCCACAAATCCTCTTTATCTACTGTTTTTAATTGCCTAATTAGTAAATTAAAAATTTTGACCCCGGCATTTAAATTATGGTTGTCTTCTTGGCTTTAACAAATAAACATCTTTAGAATACTAAGTTCAATGAAAAAACAACCTTTGATCTTTTTGAATGTAACTTTTTTGTACTTAAATCCAAAACTGCTCTACCTTTTTGTACCACCTTTTTTGATCAAAATTAAAAAATTTGAAAATACAATGGGTTTAAAAAAATTTCCAACAAAATGAATATTATAACTATGTCAATAATAATTTAATACTTCTTTATAGTTATTTTTTACTTTTTTTAACGATTTAAACAGCCACGTATTTGCTAAAAAGAGGGGTGTCATATCATTTTGCACCGGACTGTATATCCTTATTATTTTTACCCCTCATTATGGAAAATAAATACATTCTCTAAACATGTCAAAAAAATTATAATCAACTGACTTACACAAAAGTCTAGGAAAATTTTTTGAAAAGCAATTTCAAGAGGAAACCTTCCGATCAATTTTTTTTTCTCACCCCAAACCGGCATATAGAAGCTTTATAAGATTTTAATTGCATTTTTTTTTATGTTTGGCATTTGTATGATGAGGTTATTTTGCCTGATCTTAATTTTTATTAGTAATTCCTTCTTATTCTAAAAAACACCCATGCATTTTTTCTGCAATATTTTATGTCGGCATATAATAGGAAAATACCGATCTTCTAATGCCATATAAGAGGCCAAGCAAGTCCCCGTCCGCCGGTCCTTTCACATACAAGTTCATGAACGTCTCTAGTAAGTCTTCTTAGCGAATCTTGATAAAAATACTGTCTTGAAGGAACTATAATCCTTAATCTCTTTCCCTTGCTTAGAACCTAATTATCTTAAGGATAAGAATTGGAGTTGGTTCTTGACAATCTCTAACATCTTCTCGGAAGAATAAATGTCTTCTGCTTCCCTGAACTGAGAAAAAAACGTCATCGCATCCTCGCTTTCTCGCCTTTAAATGTAAATCACCTCTGATTCGCGACTAGATGTTTTATTTTGTCAATCATGTCTTCTATTTTCGTCTCACCATCACTGTTACCACCATTGTGGGCGGTGGCATCACCGCCGCCTGACAAGGGGTTGGAAATAAAGGATTTAATGTTCTTCGTTTTCTTCATGCTAACCTACGTATTTCCGACTTATATAGTTTTAAAGGGGGATGTGAAACCATACGTTTCGCCGGTGATCTCTCTTATCAAACCTGATAATGTCAGAATGACACGCGGAAACCGGAGAGTTAGCAGCCGTCCTATCGTTACTCGCAAAGGCTGTCGCCTGACAGTTTTTAACAGCTCTAGATGAAATTACCTTCGCAAAACCTCGTTTTGTAAAATAATCTTTACCAGAGATAATGCAGTGCTTAATAATCGGGCCAATAATGTCCACTGCGAACTTTTCTTCTCTTTAAAAACATGTAACGAATTTGATTTTCTAATTCTTTTTAGCATTATATTTTTTACATTCCACACATTTTTTTTTATTACATCTTTGGTTAACTTATTTAAATCCGACCAACCACATTCCTCTTTTAAAGCATCTATAACAACTCTGTAACCTCTATGTACTAACTTGATATGTTTATTCATTATTATTTTCTCTTTGTCCTCAACAGATAACTTATCATCATAACTTTGGACTTCATTAATAAACGGTGTTGGATCTTCCATAACAACATTATTTAAACTTATACTTAAGGCATCCACATGAGGAATTTCTGTACCTTTTTTATATTACTGTATTATTAACAGGGGCCAAAAAAATGTGGTACTCCTTTTTTTTGAAACACACTATTTTACCCCATGAAAAATTTAGAAACTTTTTTTGCACTAAAAAATTTTATTGAAGAAACAGGTGTTTTGGCATAGTAAGGCAAGTTGTGACGCGTAAAGTATGCCCTAAAAGTTTTATATACACGCCTAAAAAGGGTGTAGCGCCTTTGAAACAAAACATGAATACAAAAAGCCTTAAAAAAAATGAAAAATAGCCTTTTAGACAAAAGAGTCTTTTTAATAAATTTAATTAAAAAATGTGTATGCATTTATTTGTTTTAAAGCAGGGGTGAGCAACCCGCGGCCCGCGGGCCGCATGCGGCCCTCGAGGCGTTTTAAATTTAATTTAATTTTTTCTTTAAGTACTAAGAAACAAAGATTAAAATAAATTAAATTGGTAAAATCAGCTGCAAAACACTAAAATAAATCTAAATAACATGTTTTTAGCATTGTCTATATCTTCTAGAGATACTTTTTAACCTACATGGTCTTCTGTTTTTGAAACTGCGGCCCGCCGACCAAAAAAGGTTGCTCACCCCTGTTTTAAAGCATAAAAAAGAATTTTAAAACACAAATTACACAATTAAGCTGAATATAACCTTACTCATTCATTTCGGCCTTGTTTCTATATGTTTAGGTTTTCATTTTTTTTTAACGGGATTTTACGGAAAAAAATTCGATTTTTTACCCTTATCAAAAAAAATACCTACTTTTTTTAAAAAAACCTACTATTTTTTCGGGCTCTACTCATAACCTCTTCACGAACTTCTAAATTGTCTATCTTGCTATCATATTCTTCAAAATTCCAAGTTTCAACTTCATTTTCTGATAACTGTTCTTCGTTTTCAAAGGTTCCTAGATCCTGGCTTACTGTTCTAAAGCCATTCTGCCCATGAGAAAGCAAAAAGAAGACTTATTTGCCGCTCGGTGGATAGTAATGTTATATTTATAGACTACTGTAGGTAAAAATTCGATCCATCTTTTTTCCTGCACCCCACTCAAAGCCTTCCCTAGCCACCTTTTAATGTTCTGGTTGGCTCTCTCAATTTGGCCCTGAGTTTTGGTGGTAGTCAATTTACAGGCGGTTGCGGAATCCCTTCACATTATCCGCCTGAATTGCTATTGGGACTTCAAAGTTCATACAGATCAGAGGTTCTCAAACTTTTTAATGTCATAGACCCCCTGCCATGTTTTTTTGTGTGTCATAGACCCCCTAACCTGATTGACCGTAAAAACATTCAGTTTTACTATCTTAGACCCCTTTTTCATAGAGATCAAACTTTATTCGCGACGTAGACACCTGCCGGCTTTCATAGACTCCTAGGGGTCTATATAGACCACTTTAAGAAACACTGACATAGATGAACGTCAGACAATCTTTGAACTGAAGAGCGCTCTTGTTGATCATCTTAAATGACCACTAATACTTATTATAAGTATCCATGACATTCAAGATCCATGAAAACCTGTCATTATGAGCTGCATATCGACGGAGCTCAACGCAATCCATTATATACCTATTAAATTTGCGTGTGATTATATTCACATAGACATCCTCGACGATTGTTATTGAATTGTTCCGCGCGCAGGTCTCACAATTTTTGACGTATGATATTATCACACTAGTTGGGATGCTGAATATTTCTTGTGGATTATATCAACGAGTTTGTTTTTCTAAAATGGGCAGTTAGGTGTTCTTCATTACGTATCATAGTGATTAATCCACTTTCAAATGAAAAAATGGCTCTTTTAAAGGACCCGTCTCCTACTTTGTAACAAAAAAAAACATCATTTATAAGTACAAAATCATTTACCTTTTTCCTAAACGTTCTTTTATGTTCAGATGATAGACCTTCTGGATATATTTTTCTTCTTAAATACTCTAAAATTTTTTCTTTCTCTTCACTGCAAGTTACCTGACGAATTCCTGAAATAAAGGGCTTATTGAGATAAATCTTTAAATTTTGAAAAAAAATAACATTGTGCAACTCCATGATTTAAACGTTTAAAGCATTTATAAAATTAAATGTTCGTTTCATTTAATAATTGCCACAGGTTTTTAGATCACTTATGTTCTTATTTGTTCTACTAAATAAATTTTGTAGAATTTTTACTGTTAGAAACGAAAAAAATTTCTGTGAAATTAAAAGTAAGACAGCAAATATAATTATTTTGTATTTAGTTAAACATATTTAATTTTTTCTGTTTATTATCGTTTAGAACAGGGGTGAGCAACCTTTTTGATCAAAGGGCCAAATTTTATTTTTCGGAGACGGGCCACTCAAAAAAAATATTTACAACGATGTGAACCCAACTGTAGCAATAGATGTTTCTGATGTATTTGAAGGTGATGGGATTATATAAGTTTGGTTTTAAGCATTTCATTTTCAAGTTTGCACTCTTTCTCATATGCGTTTGTACTTATTTTAAAAACAAATTAAATTTCAAAAATGCTCGGCGGGCCACTCGTGGCCCGCGGGCCCCGGGTTGCTCATACCTGGTTTAGAACTCTCTACTAAATCTTTTTAAATGTAGTTTTACTTGGGGCTGTATAACCCAGCCGGGTCGATTTAATCGGGAGGGGGTAGAATATCCCGGGGGTAGGTACTTCTTCCACATTAAATAATCAAACAATTTTGTAAAAGTAAAGCAAAGGCATGAGGAATGAAATATTTTTTATATTGACAATGTCTCTTACGCCAAGAAAATTCTTCTAAAAATTGAGCAATACGATTATGATTTAAGCTACTTCTTTTCTATAATCGTGTTTCAAGTGGGACCAGAAATTTCCAATCTGATTTGTGTGTCCACCCTCACAGTTAAAAAACCCTTTGCTATGGTTTACTACTTCATGGACAGATCCGAAATTGGCCACGGCTTTAGGGTATGATGGATATCCATCATTAACAATAATAGTTCCGGGAAGTAGGTGTTTTTTAAATTCTTCTAATATAGTTTCGTGTTTTCTATTTGGAATTAACTTAACAAAAAACTTTGTTCCATCACCTTCTACAACTCCCCCAAGAATCCATTAAATGTTATGAGTATCATTGAGCAAAGACGACGGATCATCAATCACCAAGCCATTGCATATGGCCGTTTCATCGACCTGAACCCTTATATTTTCTCCCCTATCTTTTCTATTTCTGACGGGTTCTCGCTTATAATATCCATTAGTATGTTTTTAAAGTCAATATATGTAGACTCAGCTATTTTACAGAAATTTATAGCTTGATAGTTCGAGTAAGAAAAGACCCAACAATATAAACACCTTAAGATCTTTTTAAATTCAATGGTCATTTTAAAAAATTTTGTGCTTTTTTTTAGAGAACATTTTCTTTTACACTTTTTTACTGTACATCTGTACCCTTTACCATCAATGAAGGAGGAAGCTTTAGCAATAACATGCTTCCTGTGCATGAATTGGAAATACATGGAATTGAAGCTTTTATTACACCCAATTCTACTAAAAGTGCAATTGCAAGATCATTATCTTGAAATATAGGATTCCAAGGATCGAGTTCTCCCACCTTTTCTAAAATTCGTGCTAGCATGAAGGGTAAGAAAATGGGAATATAAGGGACCATAGCTTGCAAAATCGCCCCCCCCCTAGAAAAAAAATTGACAAAAAAGATATAAATCGAGAGGTTTTTTTATTTAAAAGAAGTGATATTTTTTTTTCGATACGCTTTGGAGGGGGGGGGGGCGATTTTCCTAGTAGCGCCATTTATAGAATGCAAAAAAAAAATATTTACAATATTTATCTTGTGAAGGGTCTTTTTTTCGGATATTTTTTTTAAGCCAATAATTAAAAACACGTGGCAGAATCTAACAGAAATACAGATAAAACAGTGCTGTATGCCTAAAATTCGGTTTTATTCAATCACATCATGACAAAGAATCCTCCATGTATCTATTATGTCATAAGTCTTGAGCAATGACTCTATGAAACCATCTAATCTTTAAAATCATCTCAAAAAATGTCATCCAGATAAGAAAGATCAAGATTTAAAATATTTTCAGTTGCTCAGGGACGAATTAAGAAGGAGATCCAAACTAGACAACATGTTTTCCTCCACTCCACAAAGAATTGATGATGGTTTGA
>KB908916.1:298500-309612 GCA_000383075.1 Nosema bombycis CQ1 | reverse complement strand
TAATGGGTCTATTTGTCTGTAAAAACACGTTCAATTTTAATTAAAACATGAAATGTAAGAAAACAAGACCGAATAAATAACTGCGCCAAGTAAGGCTGTTTATTACGCTTTTAAAACACCATAATTTTTTTTAAAATCACAATATAGTCTTCTGTTAAGCACTTATTTTTAAATTAAAATTTTAAAACATAAATCGATTAGCATTTATTATGATGAAACCTTTAAATTACGTTTACGCTCGTGTAAAAGATTTATTTACATAGGTGAAGACTGTTTGTTCTTTTTATGAATTTTCGTTTTTGTGTGCTGTAACAAACCAGCAGTTTTTTTCTTGGAACATAAAAGAAACTATTTATGCATAATTTGCACATCACAACATTGCCTACTATGGTGAAACATTTATTTTTTTTGGATAAAATTTTTCAAAGAGGTGAAATTTTCTAAATTTTTTATGAGCAAAAATGATGGGTTTTTGAAACAAAAATGGTACCATTTTTTATCCGGTCTCTAGTGATTATACAGATAAGAAAGCAGGTGTTCATTTTAAAAGTTTTAGAGAAGAGTTACAAAGGTATTTTTCAGCTGCACTAAAGGATAAAGTAATGATAGCAAAAGGTTTTAAAGATATATTAGAAATGCTAGAAAGGCATGAAAAGTTTATTGAGCGAAGTAAAGCAGAGGTTAATCAGAGCAACGCGGACACTAAAAGCAATAATAATAGTTTTGAAAAGAAGGAGGTAATGAAGGATCAACAGTGTTATAGCTGTGGTGGTCCCATTATCATTTTCTTGCGCTAATAAAGGCAGCGAAGACAAGACCAAAACCGTCCAGACGACTGTTGAAGAAAAGAGAGAGGAACAAAAGGAGACCAAGGTGTCTGAAATAAAGTATTACAATAAAGATGATTAGGTTTACGTGTCTGGGTCAACGAAACGCGATAAAAGCAGTAATTTATTATTAGATACGGGTGCTTCTCATTCTTTTATCGACAAGAGTTTAATTGATTTTATAGGAGATAAGGAAAAGAAGAGCGAGGTAGTAACGGCTACAGGGAAAGCGTGTAGTCTAGAAACAGTAGAAGAGGTGTTATAAATCGAGGGAAAGGATTATAGAAAAGAGCTCCAGATGGTTTCCAATTAAGTATTCAGATTATAGGCAGAGATTTTATGGACCGGTAAGGTGTTCAAATTCATTTTTACAATGAGAGAATCACAATTCTAGAAGAAGTAGTTTTTTAGGGAAAATAAGAAAAGAAATTATTTAAAGAACGATAATAATGAATGAAGACAATTGTATAATTGAACCAAGGAAGAATGTTTGTAGGGGAAGCAAATAATTTGTGGTATCCCATATTGGCTACCACATAATTTTATGTTTACACCAAATTTACAATAGTTTAATCATCGAAAAACATTACTATTTGTATATTTTAAATAAAGAACCGACCAATAAAATACAAACAAACAAAACTATAAAAAGAAATATCATCATAATCCCACGAAGAAAACGAAGAAACCAACATGACCAATTATAATCAAACTACAATAAATACTAAATACGATACTTTACCTCAGAACATAGATAGGACCGAAAATAAGAGGCCATCTAGAGAATCCACGACTGAAATTAAATACAATAAAAATTATTATCAAAATAACATTTTATAGGGCTATCCCAAACAGGATACGTCAGTGTTTCCCAAACTTTTTTAGCCCATGCCCCACTTTTGAGATTTTGAAATCGCAAATGCCCCCCTAACTTATTCAAAGGTATAAAATGGATTTAGCAAGAAGGGGTATTTTAACTAAAAAATCGAAATTGCCCCCATAACTTATGCAAAGATATAAAATAGCCTTATCAAGGGGGGTAATTTAAACTAAAAAAATTCGATAATGCCCCCCTCCAACTACCAAAATGCCCCCCAGTGGGGCGTACGCCCCACTTTGGGAACCACTGGGATACGTCATAATTGCAGATGAATACTGGTGTGGAATAGCTGAAAAAGTCGAGGTTGCACTACACTTTTGGTTAGAACACAAGATCGATCTACTCTCAAATAGAACAATATCAAACATAAGGAATTATATTATGGATTTAAACCAAAAAGATTTGATCATCCAAACGTGTTTAAAAATGTTAAAGCTTGGTGTAATAGAAGGGAGCACAAGCAGGTGGAACACACCCATCATTATGGTAGTTAAACGAACAAGAGGGCTTTGTATGTGAATAGACTACAGGGGTCTCAATGATAGGATTGTGAATGAGGTTTGTTAGCATCCGACTGTAGAAAAGTGTTTAAATGTGTTAAGTGGAGCGGAGCACAATGGTTTTCACATATTACCTAAATAAAAGGTATCATCAAGTGCCAATAGCAAAAGAATTAAGGAAGTTAACTGCATTTTTGTTTACCGATAGGTAAGTAAAAATATAGAATGATTACTTTTGGGTTGACAAATGAATCAGCCACGTTAAAAGATTAATGTACAAAGCGTTTAGAAGTTTTATAAATATAAAGGTAGTTGTGTATATTAGTAATTGCAGCGGTTGCAAGAGCAGTGTACCAATTATCGAAAATATGAAAGAAATTTTTTTGCAAGTATACCACTTAGCCAAAATTCTTATTAAACCAAGATAGTTGCAATAAAATGTGGCATCTTACATAGTCTAAGAGCGATGATGTTCTTAGTTTGTTTGTATAATCACCATATATTTTTCAATAAATGTATGGTTTATTTTAATCGAGCATTATTTGTCTTAGTTTATATCAGTGATGTCAGAGTTCAGAAGGTCCGTATAGCTTTTTTGCCTAAAGATAGATTTTTTTTATTTGACAAATGGGCCACCAAGAAAAATTTTGGCACCTGACCGTTTGGAATCCGCATTGGGAATAGGAACCCGCATCGAAATTTTTTAAGCCCCCTTTCCAAAAAAAAACATGGCAAGATTAGGATGGACAAAGTTTGTTGAAGATGACGAAATTTTACTAATGAAATGTTTTTAAGAATAAAGTTGAACAAAAATTTATCATTAAAAACATTTTAAAACATTGGAACTTTGTGGGGTTTTCTTGCGCGCAGTGTTTTACTAAAAACCAACGTTTAAACTTTCTTCTTAGCTTATTTAAAATAAACATTAAATTTTTTAACCTTATTTTTTTTTCAATGCGGGTGCCAAACGGTCAGTTACCGGAAATTTAATTTGCTGTAGAAGTAAAAGTTTTATATTCTTTACAGAATTACTTTTACCATCCGCTCTCGATATCTTATACTTTTCATTTTTTCAAAAACTGTTTCAAAAACATGAATATTTTTCCTAAAAAAGTAAAAATTGCATATTTTTTCCTCCGAAAAAGGAATACCCATATTTATTTCATACCCTTAATTCAACTTACTCCCGAATTTAGAATGAAGATTTTTTTTAAATGAACAAAATCTTCCTCAGGTCAAAATATCAGATCAAACTGGCGCATCACAAAGTACAGTATCCAGAACTATAAAAAAATACCTGCAAAACGGACATTTTTCACATTTAAAGGGAAAGTGAAGACCAAAAGTTTTTTTTAAAAAAGATTTTGTGACTATTCTAAAGTTAAATAAAAAAGATCCAAAAAAATCTTTGAGAAAACTATCGAATGAATTCTCAATTTAAAAAAGCAAACGTGTTTCATATTCCACTATTAAAGGACCTTAGACAATAAAAGTATCTGTGCTTATTATGCACGGGGAAAGCCTCTCTTATCCACAAAAAAATATTTTGCTAAGGAAGGAAAATTCAGAACAATTAATGTTTCCTTCAGATGAGTATATCAAGCAAATAACGTTTTCCGACGAGAGCAAATTTAAGCTTTTTTGATCGAATAGAAAGAAGTTTACGTGGAGAAAGCCAGGTACAGGCCTTAATCCGGAAAATATAATTCCAATTGTAAAATATGGTGTGGGGATGTTTTTCCTATTATGGAGTCAAGATACTGGTATTTATTGATGGGATCATGGACGCCAAATACTACGAAACAATTTTATCTAATAACCTAGAACCATCTGTTGATATGATGGGATTGGAGTCATTCATCTTTCAACAAGATGATGACCCGAAGCATACTGCAAAGCTGGCGCAGAAGTTTTTTGCCAGAAAAGTGTTGATGTATTAATTTGGCCTGCTCAATGACCGGATTTGAACCCGATTGAGTCTTTATGGGAGATAATAAAAAGTAAAGATGCAAAATATTCACCTAAATCTATATCAGAGTTGAAAGCAATTATTGAAGGGAATGGTATGGAACACCAAGTGAATTAAGCCAAAAGTTGGCACTTAGTTTTTAAGGAAGATTCTACGATGTTTACCGTGCCAATGGAGGACACATAAATTATTAGATAAAAAATTATCTAACGTCAAATTAACAGTTTTAAAAAAAAATTACATTAAAACTCTTTTGTATAAATTTAAACACAAATATATGATAATAATAATGTATTTATTTTTAATCATACAAAAAAAACACCTTTAATATCTTGTTTAAAGTTTTAAAGGGATTTTTTATAATATAAAACCTCGAAATAACAAACTGTATATCAAATAAAAAGCAAACCATTAATTTAAGTCAAACGATCACAACCAAAATATAGTTTTTAAAAGGCAATTGAAATTAATTTGAGGCAAAGCGACGCATTACGAAACGACGCAAAGTGAGGCGACGCAATACGAGGTCTGGGTGTAATGATAAAGAAAAATTTAAAAGAAAATCCATTTTGCTCGAAGATAAAATAAAAATCTTAAACCGTCTTAATAATAAAGAAATGCAGACAAAATTTGAAGCACAGTAGCAACCATATGCCCATTAATGCTAGGCGTGTAACCCGCACACGCCAAATTATGGTTAATACGGAAAAAATGCTTATGATCTGGCTCGATGAAGCATTGTCATAAATATTCCAGTCGGTTGAAACCTAATTAGACAAAAAGCTTTAAAAATATTTGATCATTTTAAAACGATAATTGCTTATTTTTAAAATACTGAGAACCAAAAATTCATTTTTAAAGCAAGTGAAGGTTGGCCAAATAAACTTAAAAAAGGGTATTCAAAACATAGTATCAAATTTTTAGGGATTGGGCCTCAGCAGATGCTAAGACTGCTAAATTATTCAGAACTGAGATGGCCAGGATAATTTTAGAAAGAAAATTATCTAGAATATCAGGTTTTGGGCGCTCTAAAAAAATTCTGACTAAATTTAAAACCTAGGGGTAAAAATAAAAAATAGGGGTTAAACAATGGCGTCTGACCGTTTGGAACCCGCTTTGGGAAAATGAATTCGCATTGAAAACAAATAAGAGGGTGTGAAAATAAGAAAAAACAAAATTTACTTAATGATTTATTCGAAACAAAGAAAGAAAATGGTTTATACGCTGTTTTTAGGTATTTGAAGCGCTCATATAAACTATTAACACGTTAACCGTCGTGGGGGCACATGTGCCCCCAGCAACAAAAATTCAAAATCTTAGTTTTTGTTGATAAAGAACTATTTAACATTCTTAACACTAGATTTACCGATTTTTTTTATATACCTAATTATACCAAGATGGGTCAAAATGACTTGTTTTAAAAAATAAAAAAAAATTAATAGTCAGAAAATAGGTCAATTTTGCTTAAAAATATAAAAGTAATACTAATTACGTGTTATAAAGGCAAACTATAAACCGTGTTTACTTTTTAAGGCTAAAACCATGTCATTGGGCTTTTTTGTACATTTTCTAAAAAGGTTTTTATATATTAAAATAATTATGTTTATGCATTTATACATAACGTTAAAGTATTATAGTGGTCTTTTTTGTGTCTTTTATTAAAATTTTTATTTGTACTAAATTTTTTTCCGAAAATTAAAAATAACCAAAAAATAAGCCACAAAAATTTAGCGCAGACGAAATAAAACGGGTAATGCATGCAGCAAAATACGATTCTATTATTTGTTTTCACATTTATAGGCAATAAAAACTCTTCTACGGTCAGTAATTTGTTTTTTACTTCAAAAACAAGTCATTTTGACCCACCTTGGTATAAGTAGGTATAAAAAAAATATCTTGACCAGGGGTGAGCAACCTTTTTGGTCAAGGGGCCGCATTCAGCTAATTTTTTTTCACTGTGGGCCGCACGCTAAAGTAAATTCTTTTAAACTTTACGATTTATGGGTCCTTTATATGGTAAATATGAATTAAAATTTTATAAAGTGATACAAAATGATCATCTTGTGGTATTCTCCACATTTTCTCCTTTTATTATTTTTCTAGAAAATATTTTGTCTTTAAAATTTTTATTTTAACCCTTACGACAAAAATATGAATAAAGGAACTGGAATGGAGAAAGTGGAAACAAACCACAATTTAAATAATAATAAAATTAATTATTAAAAAGCCTTATAGAAAATAAGCTTAGAGGCGTTACCCAGACGTGGGGACACAACACATCTGTATACTAAATATAAATAGCTATGTGGTTGTAATTCCTATGGCCTTTGGAATGTTGATAAAATAAAAATGATAAATTAAAATTATTTGCTCCGCAAGCCGCAAAATTATACACCGGGGGCCGCATGTGGCCCGCGGGCCGCGGGTTGCTCATCCCTGATCTTGACTATCAAGACATTACCGATAAATCTGAAAATAACGCCTCACATATCTATTAATTTATAAGTTCTTACTTTTACCTAAAAGGCTTTATATCGCAAGATTTTCGGGTTAATCACCCCTCTTGGGTCATTTTGACCCTTCTTGGTAAATCTAGTGTTAATGTTTTTTATGTCACAAAAAAATTTAATTAAAAAAATGGTCTTTACCTCTTATTGTGAAGTTTTAGACCTTATAAAAAAACATATTTAAATGCCATTTACTTAACTATACAAGAAATTCGAAACGGCGTGTAGGTCAAATTTAGTCAAAACACTGCGGCGGTTAACGTGTTAAAGATACTCATTATTCATCCTGCCTTATTTCCTGTCTAGACCTAACCTCTCCCTTAGGAAGAGACCAAACCCCCTCAATTTGCTGATATGTGTGTCGGGATCGTAAGGGTTTACAAAATTGATAGAGTGATCTGTAGTCCTGTGTTCACTCCCTATGATTTGTCTCAATGCGGCTTCAATGCTCTCCATTGATCAGTGATCACGATAGAACCAGGTGATACATTATCCTGTATTATATAAAGGCGAGTAGCAGTATTTATACTAGCTACAGTAGTGATAAGCGAACTACGGCTTGCCGAGCGTTTTTTAAAAAAACATTGCAAAAATTCAAATTGTCCGATGCTTTTTTTAATAAAATTAGTCCATCTACACATAAAACGCAAATTTTTCGGTTTTATTATGAGACAATAAGGCTAAATTGACATTGTCATCAAAGAAAGTATGAAGATAGAAAAAACTATTCGTATTTTTTTAAAAATTATTGACAAACATGAATATAAGGGTGTTTAATAATATTTATGGGTATTTATACTAGTACTCTCAACATCCCCCTCCAAACAGCTTTATGCATATTTGTCATTGATTTTTTTTTTTAGGGAAAGGGAAAAGGAGCAAAAATAATTTTTAAAGTCTATTTATAAGTTGGGAGTGACTTCTTTTAACAAACCGACCTTCTGTATCAACAAGATAGGTATCATTATCAAGGACTTCTTCTATAAAACCTTCTTTAGAGAACCTCGATATTATTTTTGATTGGCTCTCTAAGGCAGGGGTCAGCATCATTTTTTGTATAAAGAGCGAAATTCTGAGCATAAATCTTTGGCGGGCGCATCGGTTCTCAAGTAAAAAAAATTGTTGAAGCATCAATACATTTTACAAGGAAAAACACTTCCTTTTATGCAAGTTTGTTTTGTAAACTTTTTTTAAATGTATAGTAGCGTTTCATATGACCAAAAACTTGACTAAGAATTTTTTTTTCGTGGTTTTTTTTTCTTTTGCTTAACAGCAAAGTGCCAGACGGGCGCACCAAAATTTGAAAAAGGGCGCAGGTGCGCCCGCGGGCGCACGTTTGCCGACCCCTGCTCTAAGGCGTCCGTTTTAATCCATACTTTATCTCCTACATTAAATTTTTCTCTTTTGCCAAGTATAAATTCTTCTTGGTATTCTGACCCGCATGAGTTCATTTTTAATAATTTTTCGTTCATTGGAGATTTCCAGGCCTCTAAAGGCGTCATCTTGATCCCTCTATGATAAGTATTATTAATCTGTTTATTTATTTTAATAATAACATCCTCTAAATTTTCTTTTACATCTATTGTTTCATTTTCTTTCCTTAAGGCTTGCCAAACTTTTCGATGTAAACGTTCAATTCTACCATTTTCCTGGTGTTTTTCTACTGAAACTATATTATGTTCGATATTATGCGAAGAAAGCCATTTTGATACTTTTTCTGAACAAAACTCTCTTCCATTATCACTAGTTAAAGTTTTCGGATATCCTATTTCAGTTAAAATCGAATTGAGTCCGTTAATTATTTCTGAAGCAGTTTTTGATTGGATTAATTTAATCTTACATAAGCGTGTATAATAGTCAATAAATGTTAATAGGACATGTTTTTGATCAACGAACATGAGGTCAACTGCTGTTATTTCGGTAATATCCAAAAATATGCCGGCATAAAACAAAAATGCCGGCATAAACAGAAAGTGCCGGCATAAAAAAAATATGCCGGCTTAAAGAAAAATCGGAAAAAGTGTGAAAAATGAGAAAAAAATAAGAAATAAGAAAAAGTAAGAAAATTAAAATTAAAAGAAAATTATGTTTTTTTTTTTAACTTCTCATGATTAGATAGGACATCAAAATCAAAACAAAAAAGTTTTATTTAGGATCTATGATATTGATAATCACATTCTTTAATTTTGGTCTTTACCTTTAAAATCAAAACACGTATCTATATAAACAAAAAAAATACGTATATTCATGAGCAAAAAAGAAATGAAAACCGAAATCGTCGATGAACTCTACACCGCAGACGAGAAAAAATCAATGGTGTTTAACGATGAATTTATTTTTAGAATGATACAAGAAAATGAACTTGGTGAAGTAGGCTTCTTTGCGAGACTAGGACTAATCAAAAACTATGTCTTTTGTGTAGAATGCTTTAAGTTCATGAAGTATACTAAAAAAACAAAAATAATTGACAAATTTATCTGGGCATGCAACAGGCCATGCCGCAAGGAAGTTTCCATCAGAAAAGGATCGGTTTTTGAATTTTTAAAAGTTCCAATGGCAAAATATTTCAAGTTTATGCTGATGTGGTGCAGAAATGAACTTCAAAATGAAATCGCATTTGCCACAAATCTAAGTTTAAATACAATGTCGGCTTGGTGTGAGGCGATGAGGGAAGTCCTCCAAGATTACCTGGTCGAGAACAGGGAAATGCTTGGAGGCATCGACGAAAACAATCAAAGAAAAGTGGTTGAAATTGATGAATCCCTTTTTTTCGCAGAAAATATAATCGGGACCGTTACCACCAAGCTCAGTGGGTATTCGGTATGTTAGAACGAGGCACCAGAAAATGTGCACTCTTACCTGTGCCTAATAGAAGTGCGGCAACATTGTTGCCAATCATACGAGAATATTGTCTCACAGGAACTATAATTGTCAGTGATTCCTGGAAAGCTTACAGGTCATTAGGTCAAGATCCTAATTATGATCCATCTTCAGTTGAAATCATTCATTAAATTTTGTTTCTCCGGACGATCCTATTGTCCATACTCAGGGAATGGAAAGTACATGGATGCATGCGAAAAAGGCCTGCGCAATCAAAATGGAGGATCAAGTGCCAATCTTGAAGGTTACCTTTATGAATTTCTCTTTAAAAAAAAGTTTGTAAAAGATACACGTTTAAATGAATTAATTATAATTTTGGCTGAAATGACTCGACACAATTAAATTTATTTATTATGGTTTTTTTTCTTTTAATTTTTGTTTCCTCACTTTTTCTTATTTCTTATTTTTTTCTCATTTTTCCCACTTTTTCCGATTTTTCTTTATGCCGGCATATTTTTGGATATTGCCGTTATTTCTAATGGAGATGTAGTAGTCACAAATGTTTCACCACCTTCTGATTTTTGGTCGTTCTTAACACACTGTTCACAAGATGTTATATATTCTTTTACTGACTCATGGAGTTTAGGCCACCAATAACATTTTTTAATTTCGTATGTTGTTGCTTCAATTCCACCGTTGGCTGTTCCTTCTAAGTGTGCCTGTTCAATAATTTTCTTTCGTTCTGACACATCTGGAAAATACTTTATTTCTGTATCACTGACTTTGTAATGCCATCTATTATCTTGTCCTATTAAAATATTGGGATTTTTTGGATCTCATCTTTCTTCTTCTTCATACAGACGACTCAGTGTATCTGCTTCAATAAGTGTTTCGCCTTTTTTATAAACAATATCATTATCATAGTCTTATAGTCTCTCACGCATTCTTTTAGACGTAGGTTACCAAATATATGTTTCGTTTTCATTGCTTTAAGTGCAGAATGGTCAGTAATCACTGTGAATTTACGTCCTCTTAAATAATAAAATTTTATTTAGGTATATTTTCTTTGTATAGATTTAGTTATTCGACTCACAGCTAGCAGGAGAAGGGACTAAGGATTTCGAATCAAGAGTATCTGACGGCTTACTTACTTCTTGGAAGATATCATCAGAAGTATCTCCTCTTCGAGCTTCCATAGATAAGCTCTCGAGCGTCATCTTAAGCACCTTGGTTCGAACATATGCTTGGATCCGGTTATCTATATTAATGTCCTTCCTATAGCCTCGGTGATAGGTTGTCACTAATCCGTCCCAGGTCATCACGTACGGGACTATCTTTGTCTTCACCTTGTTAAGAGCTCCAACATGATTTGCGAGAAGATCATACTTGTGTTTCTTCTCGACTTCTACAGCTCTAAGATTTTCAAAGCTTGTTATGCCAACTTCCACGATTAGAATTTCTTTCTTAATTTTGTCGAATACAAAGATGTCAGGTTTATTATATTTGACTTTAATACTTGTCGGTATTCTAGTATCTACTCTTATTTCAACCTTACTATTTGAACACACTCTTGTACCGAATGTTTCGTATTTTTCTCGATTAGATATCC
>KB908916.1:213034-229256 GCA_000383075.1 Nosema bombycis CQ1 | reverse complement strand
GAGTATATTAGTAAGTGACGGTTATCCCAGTTATCCAGGAGTAGCACGTAATTTGGGGCTTACTCATAAAGTAGTAAACCATTCATTAGGCTTTGTTAATGAGGATGGTGACCACACTAACGGTATCGAGAATGTGTGGTCACAGATGAAGTCTGTGATGAACATACAACATGGTGTTAAGAGAGAAGATATAGATATATGGTTAGAAGAATTTATGTTTAGAAAGAGAAATACTTTTTTAGAAAATGGATCTCCAAAGCATATATTGTATGATTATATCAAATTTCTATTAAATTAAAGGTTTTTTTATTTTTGTTTTATTTTTTTTCGTAATTTTTTCTTTTTTACCCCTCCATGACCCCCTACCTTGGGTGTGGACCCTTTTCGAAAGAAGCACCTTGATTTTTTTTTAGTTTAAAAAAAATGATTTGTTATTTGTTTTATCTTTTTTTTGAAAAATTATCTTATCTTACAAACAAATAACAAAAACAAACAGATTTAAAGTAAAAAATACAAAACAAAAACAACAATTATATCGCAATGAAAAAAAAGTTAAAAAAATTGTAGTCGACGTCATTTTAGAAAAATATTAAATAAAGGTTGGGCCAAATTAAAAAAAAACGAAAAATGGTTAACTTAATACAAACAGATAGAAATAGTGAAAAAAATTGTATAATCATTTAAATTGATTTAAATCAAGTGAATTTTACTATAAAGAATTACTATCAACTAAAATAGGTTAAAATTGTTTGGTTAATAGGTGTAACCTTTTTAGTACATAAGAAGTTGGTTTATCTTCGCGAGCGCTACAAACATTTAACCTGTTAATATAAACTTTTGAAAGGCGTATCGGAGATTAGATATGTGACGCTGAGGTGTGTCATCATGAACACTTGTATTATGTAAACAATCAATAAATGGCCTGTTCTAAATAATTTTGATTTCAAAGAAGCATGGCCATTATAATATCCTAAATGCTTGAACAAAAAACCCTTATTATTAAAGTTAATCTCGTTTACAGGCCAAAAGTATATGTATACAAATACTAAGTTGCCTGATTTAGTTCATATGGTATTTATTTGTATTGCTGATGGTTTTTCTTAAGATTTTTAATATTAAACATATAAGAACTCGACATTTCACCTAATAGCCGAAAATATTTTGTACGGGTTATTATTTCAATCTGGATTCATATAAATACTGTGCTTGCAGGGTTTTCTGAACAAATCATAGTCGATTTTATTCCTTGGGCATTTCTTGAAAAGAGAAGGTTTAAGATTTAAAAATACTAAAGAGATTTGCACTAATCAACGATAAACTTTAATAAAGGCGTCATGTTTCGTATTTTTGTAGCCTTCGTTTAAAATACTTAACTAATTTTACTACGATCAAGATATCTATTATAATAATGAAGTTTATCTAGAACCTTTCACACCTTGACTTAATGTGCAGCGTTTATGAGATTTACATTGATCTGGGGCAGCGTTAGACCTTATATCTGTGCCCTTACGTTGTCTGTACATAATGTAATTATTTCGAAGAATCATTTCTAACAAATCTGAAGTACAATTAGCTAAACCAAGCGTTACTCCAAAGAATTCAAGGACGAATTTTACTCCTCAATACCATCACTATGTTGAATATTTGTGTACATTGATACAACATCAATGGAATTGATTAGAGGGGGTTCGGTAAAAATCGTCTTGTTTAAATTATGGACAATCTCTAGCGAGTTCTTCGCAATCCAATCTATTTGCTCCACATAAGGCCACAGTTTGGCATGCATCCATATGCTTTTCTTTGTCGTTAACTAATCATAATTAGGTACGATTAGTCTGCTAGATACAGGTTTTTTATGTATCTTAGGAAGGATGTAAAATCCAGGTACTACAAATCCCCTGTTTCTCAGTTTATCAGAATTTATCTTGATAGATGTGCATGTTTTTAACATGTCTTCTAACTCAGAAATGATCCTTCTAGGATCAAAGTTTTCCGCAACATAGGTTGAAGATCTTAGATGTTTAAGTATCTGTGTGTTATACCAGATAAAATCCATAACAGTCAAACCCAAATTCTTATCAGCTTCTTGAATAATCAAATTATTAGAAGCCAAGAAGTTGTTGAGTTTGTTTATCATCTTTTGGGAAGGATCAATTCTATTTTCATAGAATTGCTTCACTTTACGCTCAAACTTTTTTCAAAGTTGCGTGATGAAGATATCATTATCGCCGGGTATTAGTCGACGTAAATTGGTATAGATATATTCCAATTTGTCCAATGATAAACCTTGGTGTGGTTTGAACAATATAAATGAACTGCCTAAAGCAAGAATTGCTGATATATCAACAGGTATGGTTTTTGATGATATATTGTTACATATATCAAAATTAGGTAATTTAAACCTATATTTATACAATAAATTTGTTAAGGGATAAAATTCCTTTAAAAAGTTATACTTCTTAACTCTTTTATTAGTCTTGTCTTCTTTAATACCCAAATTCAGCAAAGAAAGTTGGTCACTCTTTTTTGGTTTAACCTATACCTTTTTAGGGGTAGAGGCGGGTGTGGCTTTCTTGTCCTCTTTTTTAGCTGTTTTGATTTTCACAGCAGTTGAAGGTTTAGGATTAGTATTAATAATCAGCTTTTCCTTCTCATTTTCACCTTTAATTTGCGTTTTTAAGAGATAGAGGTGCACTGTTAAGAGATCTGCTTTTGATCTAACGAAAGCCTTATATTTCTCATGCAATGGTTTGGGTAAACCTAATCTTTCAACATTGATCGCTATTCCCAAGTAGAAAAAGGTGTGGATATCCACCAACAATCTGCTATTGAGCTTGAAGACGTTAGTAGAGGATTCATTCAACCATTAATATAAAATCGGTTAATTTCTCGATAATTTGATCGAGTTCCACTAATAATTGTTGGACATTAGGTGCATTGTTAATAAAAAAGAAGCTTAAGTGTTTTGCAGTTAGGTCACTTTTTATCTCCTCCATGTATCCTTTCTCGAGAGATATATCTAGCTGCATTAATTGCACCTTAGTAGCTACTTTGATTATCCCCTGCCCAGCGAAATGAGTATCCTTCATTAGATTAGGGATACGGTCTCATTAAAAATCTTTTCCACGTCATCAAAAGAAACGTCTGTTTCACCAGGATTTGTTTTTCTAGATCAGGGATGGGCAAACTACGGCCCGTGTGAGTTTTTTATCCGGCCCGCCGATGGTTTTTAAAAAAAATTACATTGCAAAAATTCGAATTATTTTATGTTTTTTAAACTTAAATTAGTTCATCTACTTCTAAAACATAAAATTATGTTCTATTTATGCTAAAAATGCTAAGGTGGCAGCTGTTTGGTGCGAGAAAGTTATAAAAAAAAGTCTTTAAAGCTTTGATCTGAGTGCTCTTGGACTTAGTAGATTTTGGACTATCCGGCCCCCGACAAGAATTTTTTTAAATTAACCGGCCCGCGATGTAAAAAGTTTGCCCACGCCTGGCCTAGAGTTTCAATTTAATTGCTACTTTTTATAAGAAGAAAAGTTCAATATTGTTTCTAACTACGTCATTATTGTGAAGCAAAGAATTAGCTGTTTCGATCTCGGCAGATATTATTAAATCACCCAAATAAAAATATTATTAATGATCTAATTAAAATAGGTTAAAAGAGAGCTCATGTTAGGATTATTCTCTAAAAAAGGAAGAGAGGTCTTTCTCCATTATTTCTTTCTTGTATCTTCAATATACTTCTGCTTACTTATTTCATCAATCAGGCAAGGTTTCAATCTAGAGATCACCTTATTCATGCCAGTTGCAGTGGCAGATACCTCTTTGAGTGTGATTACTGTCTGGGTGAACATTAACTCCACATCGCCGAGAGTTATATCATTTTCTAGATACTGAGTTTTCTTTTAGCTCGACTATAGTAAGCATGATTGTATTCGCTTTCTCTGAGAATGTTTTGGCCTCCATGGGAGAAAAAATCGTCATAAATGTAGATGACAAATGATTAAGCTTGTCGGTGATATCAATTTCCTGCTTAGGGACAGGTTTGAGGTTTGAAATAAAAGCTTTATTTGGTTTGCTAGTAGTCATCCTGAGATTTAGTGGGGTTTCTGCCCTGCCACCTATTTATACCTTTAAAGGGTGGAAACCCCAAGGAGATCAGAC
Source organism: Nosema bombycis CQ1 (assembly GCA_000383075.1). NCBI lineage: Eukaryota > Fungi > Microsporidia > Nosematidae > Nosema > Nosema bombycis. Next base: position 225,089 of record KB908916.1, on the reverse strand, counting down.
TGTTTGAGATTTGATTAGATCTCAAAAGTTAATTGGTTGGTTAAGGTAGGTTAAGGTAGGTCGGTGGTTGGTAGGCCGGATAGGTAGGTTTAACTACTATCCAGCTGAGCCGTGGAAGTTCGTACTTTCCGAAGCTTTTAGCGAGACCAGGCACGTCACCTCCTGGTTTCGTAGACACTCATCAGTCTAAGCTAGTACGAATTTAATGGAGAGGGGAAAAAAAGTTACTTTTATAGTAATGACCTCCTTTTTAGCCCCTATTTTACTTTGATACTCCTTTCCATATCAAAGATGGTGTAAAACAATTGGTTCACAGTAATCAACCATGGGTAACCAATGACCACAGAGTACCATATCGGAAGATCGGCAACTGTTTAGCCAGCAGTTATCCAGGAGAAGAATTTTTTTCAAGTCCTAACCCCAGAGTAACCGCTTAGCCTCACCCACGTGTGTAGGTGCCACCTAGGTAGGTACTATCTAATTAAAGGTAGGTCTAGGTAGGTCGGTTAACCCTGGAAGTTGAAGGAATTAGGCGTAAAAAGCTTAACCCTTCAAATCCTATAGGTGTTTAAACCTGTTATGGACTGACAAATCCAGTAGTTGATTTCAGAAAAAATTAATTAAAATATTTTCAACCTACCGGTTTTTCCCGTGTAAGAGATCCACCCCAAAAGTCAAATTTTACTACTTTTAAAAAAAAAATTTAGATACCCATGGAAGAGATCCACCCTTGGAAGAGACCCACCCTTGGAAGAGACCCACCTATTGATCATATAAATATACAACAAAAATGTGGTTAAAACAAACATAAATTTTTAATAAACGTTTGATTATCATGCAAATCTTCGAAAAAATACTACCAGTCTATCTCGTCTTCTTCAATTTTATTGCAACTAGGAACATCTTGAAGCTAAATATTTAGTCCAAATATTTAATTTTCATCAAATTTAGCATTTGTATCACATAATCTAAATGCCTTAGAAGCCATGTCTGATGTTATGCTTGTCAATGCCTCTGTTATTGCATTCAAAATGAATATTTAGCTTGGCCTTTGTATATACCCTTTTTTAACTGAATTCTTTAGGTCCATTTGCGCCTGCCAATCTTGCCATTTTTTTATTAGGTGGTTAGCTTTAAATTAAGAATAAATTAACAAATAAAAAAAATAATTCTTAATATTTTATATCCATGGAAGAGATCCACCCTTCGAAGAGACCCAGGGTCTCTTCCATGGGTGGATCTCTTACACGGGAAAAACCGGTAAGGTATTTCATATTGGTTTATGAAACAAATTTGTTTTACGTGAATAACTTAATCAGGGTTATTCCCTAGAGCTTGAATGGCTCTCTACGTCTAACTTCTCGGTTCATCACTAGATCCACATCGAATAACCAATGTGTGGATTTTACTCCTGATCTAGGACTTTCAAAGAAAGACGGTTCAATTCATCGATCAGTTGATGGAAGTTTTTAGCAACCAAAACAACTTTAGTGCCGTATTCGGCATTAACTTGACCAATAAATTTAGTAAACATCCGATCAAGGACATCAGCCTCGCAGATTACATACTTAAGTGGATTTTCATCCTCCTTTATTACCTTTTCGTGATAAAAAAGGTGCTTATGAATATATTTATACTTGACTTATTTATTAATTATGTCGTTACTATAACCCCTAATGATCAGTTTATCTTTAAATTGACTGATCGACTGTTTAAAGATCTTTTTGGAACTTGAAACACGTAGAAGTCTAATGTTTTCACCCGTAAGCCAACCAAACTTGGTTGCAGGTTTAACACTAGTTTCTGGGTTGAGATAAATATTGTTGTTACAAGGTTTTCTGTACAACTCATAATCTATTTTCCCTTCTCTTTCAAATTTCTTATTTAAGGAGATTTTTAGATCGAGGAATGCCAAGGTATTTACACACTTAACATATGTAAATTTCAGAGATGGAGACATGCGTGTCATATGATTAAACCATTTCTTGAAATCTTCTTCAGAATCAACTATAATCAGAATATCGTCTAAATATCTGATATAGAAAGGTGGACGACCAATGGTCCTCCACATCGCGGCTTCATGGGCGGCCATGAAGAGGTTTGCGTAAGCTGGGGCGACGTTAGACCCCATAGCTGTGCCCTTACACTGCCTATATACCTTTCCGGCATATTCGAGATAGTTATTCTCAAGAACCCAAGTCAACAGATCAGTCAGGAGTTTAACGGAATAGGGGTTAACCTCAAGTTGATATAAAATATCTTTAATACCGTTAATACCCGAAAAATTGTTGATATTCGTATACATCGATACTACATCGATTGAATAGATTAGAGGTTTTTTCTCAAAAACCGTATTGTCTAGGTAATGGATAACCTCTAACGAATTTTTCGCTATCCAATCAATCTGTTCAACATATGGCCAAAGCTTATTATGTAACCATATGCTGGTTTCCGTTGTGAGCCAGTCATAGTTAGGGACTATTGGCCTACTAGCAATCGGAAACTTATGTATTTTATGTAGAATGTAGAAACGAGGTACCTCAAATTCCCTATTTCTTAGTTTATCAGGTTTTATCCTGATATTATTACAGAATTTTATTTCTGTCTTCTAATTCAGAAATAATTTTTTCTGGATTCGGATTTTCTTCCTTGTAGAAGTCAGTATTACTCAGGTGATGCATGATTTGTTTATCATACCAGTCCTTATCCATTACAGTTAGACCTAAGTTCTTATCTGCCTCCTTAATTATTAAATTATTGGATGTCAGAAACGACTCAAGTTTAGAAACCACCTTATGCGAGGGATTTAATCTATTTTCATAGAATTTTCTCGCCTTATTCTCATACTTTTTCCAAAGTTGATTGATAAATATGTCATTATCTGATTGGATTTCTCTCATCAGATTAGTATAAATTGTTTCCAATTTATCCAATGATAAACCAAGGTGTGGTTTATAAAATACAAAAGAACTACCCAGGGTTAATATATTTAATATATCCTGAGGTATATTAACTTTTGAAATATTGTTACATATTTCGAAGTTAGGTTTTGTTATTTTGCATTTAAATAATAAACAGTTTTAATGAAAAAACTCATTACAGATATACTTTTTAACCCGTTTATTGTTATCTACCTTAGTAGCGAAACCAGCCAAAAAACCTTGTACGGTCTTAGGTTTGGTAGAGTCCTCCATATTATTCTTAGCAGGAGCAGTTTTAGAGGCTTCTACTTTTTTCACTACCTTTTTCTTCGTGTTAGTTGATTTTGGGGAAGGATCGGAAGCTTTCAGTTTTACAGGAACAACAACCGCTTTTTTTAGTAAGTTCTTTTTTTCGCTTTAGAATCCTTCTTGACCTGTCCTGTAATTCGGGTCATTAATGAAAGTCTTATATTTCCTCTTTAATGGTTTAGTTAATTCTAAAATCTCCACATTAATGGCTATCCTAAACATAAAAAATAATTTCAGTGTTCTCCCTTATTAGATTCTTACAAAGAAAAATAGAAGAGGCCGTACCCAATTTTGAGGAAATTTTAAATTCTCCTAAATTGATCAAAAGTTGTGTAAATTGGATTGAGACATCAATCTTATTAGGATTGTTCTCAATAAAGAACCTAGATAAGTGTTTCTCTCCTAGGTCTTTTTTAATCTCTTCTATATACGCCATTTTCATATTATCATCCGTTAGACAGGGCTTCAATCTGTTTATTACTTTGTTCATTCCTAAACAAGTGGATGAAATCATATCTGACGTATCCTGCTTGAAAATACGTTTCCAAATAATTTTTGGTGGTAAATGTTTTATTGTTTTTGTCGTAATTCTTGAATCCCCTGGATGGCCTTTTCTGTTCGGTCCTATCCATATTCTGGGGGATGTTGTTGTTTGAATTGTTTACCATTATGTTTTTTTCGTTTTTTTTTGCTTTAATAGTTTTATTCCCCTTTTTGAAACTAATGTAACAAATCGAGGTTAAAACAAGGTGTGAAATCAATATTGTCGTAGATGACCATCTACATTTCTGTTGTTACATGTTTCACTTACAAACACATCTCGAACATGTTACGTAATCATCTATGTAAAGGAACATTTCTTTAATAAATGCAATTTAATAACAGTGTAAACAACCTTCCCACTGTAAACTCAGCTTATACACGACAAATATAAATAAAACACGTTTCGATTATAAAGAACAAATAACATTAACATAATAATGTGGGGATACCACAATATCCTTTGAAATTATAGTTATTTGTTTAAATTAGTTCCACATCATCAAAGACAATATCTGTTTCAGGAATTTTTGTTTTGTTTAACTCCAGAACTGTGAGAAGGGTGGCTGTCGATCTCTCGGAGAATGTTTTAACTTTTTCAGGAGAGAGTATAGATAAAAAATGCGAAGAACAGGCATTTGGTTTATCTCGTAAAGCTATGTTTAAGTTTTCGATGCGTTATAGAAAATTCAGTTTTTTTATAGTTTTTTATAAAACAATGTTTCATATTTTGAAACTAGCAAACTGTCATATCACTGATATATTTGATCGTTAAAACGAAGCTGACCAATTAAAAGAATTCTAAATTACTAGAATTAAAGGCAAGTAGAATGATTAGTTCTATCTAGGTCAGTGGTTCCCAACCTTTTTAGGTGCGCGCCCCACTTTCGAGATTTTAAAATCAAAAATGCCCCCCTTATTCGTGAAAAAATAAGAAAACGCCCCTTCTAACCCATGCAAAGATATGAAACGCCCTTAACTAAAGGGGTAATTAAAAAAATAAAAAATTCAAAACGCCCCCCTCCAACTACCAAAACGCCCCCTTGTGGGGCTAGGGCCCCCGTTGGGAATCACTGATCTAGGTTCAACCCATAGAAATGGATTAACGATTTTGAGTTTTAGGACCCAAAAAAAGGCAGAAAATTCTGATTTTTGAAACTAAGAAAGAATGCTTGTTACAGCTGTCGTACATTTTTAGCTCAGCCTACCCGATGTTTTTAGGTAGGTCGGTGGTTGGTAGGCCGGATAGGTAGGTTTAATACCTATCCAACTGAGTAGTAGAAATTCGTACTTTCCGAAACTCTTTGGAGACCAGGTACGTCACCCCCTGGTTTCGTAGACACTCATCAGTCCGAGTTAGTACGAATTTAATGGAGAGGGTCAAAAGATTACTTTTATATTAACGACCTTCTTTTAGCCCCTATTTTACTTTGATACTCCTTTCCATACCAAAGGTGGTACAAAACGATTAGTTCACAGTAATCGTTCTATAGCAGTGGTTTCAAACCTTTTTTAGGTGCGGTTTCCTCGTTCGATATTTTAAAATCAAAAATGCCTCCGTATTAATGCAAAAATATGAAAATGCTCCCTTAATCCATGCAAAGACATGAAATACCCTTAATTAAAGAATAAATTTTAAATGTAAAAAAATTCAAAATGCTCCCCTCCAACTACAAAAACGCCCTTTTAAGGGGCGTGGAGCCCTGTTGTGAATCACTGTTTTAGAGGGATGTGGTCTAATGACATAGCCTTTCAAAAAGCCGGATCTAATGTAATTGTTTCTGTTCACTAGGAAGTCTAATGACATGCTACATTAAAATTTCCATATTAGGCGATCGATATCAAGATAATCAATGCCTATCTTTAATTAAACAAACATTAAATACATCTTATATAAAGATATTAAAAACGATTGTTTTATCCTGTTTATTCCAATAATTCTTTAAATTGAAGAAGTCAAATGTCCGATTTTGATTATTATGAATCGGATGGAATTTGTTTGTGTCCTCATCCTTTTGGTTTTAAATTGTGACAACTTGTATAATTTTTTGCAAAACACTGGTGGATGTGTGAACAAACATCTGTTTTTAAACATTTTTCGTATTTTTTTTCTGGGACATAATAGAAAATAATAACATCTTAAGAGCCGTCGTATGCACTTTTATCTGGATAATATTCTTCGTCTTTCAGTTTAAGAGGATTTGAAACTATGATAGGCTTCATGGGAACGTTTTGAGCGCATAATCGCCTTAAGGATTGTTCAGAGGCAGTTTCTGTTAAATTGTTTCTTCCATGAATATCTGAAAATCCAGTGTTGTTTCTTAGCATGTAATTTACTGTTGTTGTTTGCTCAACGCGATTTGGTCTACTAAATCCTTTTTTACTGAGATTTGTAAAGAAAATAACACGGTTTAGAAGCTATACAAGCGTTTAAAATTTCGATTTTCTAGTTTCTGTAATTGATGTTTTCAGTAAACTCCATTTTTTATTTTTAGAATTTATTATTTATACCTAAATTTGTAAACAAACTGAAAACAAACTTTGTCTTAAGGTTACTATAAATGGTTAACAGTTTAGATTAAATTAAATTTTAATCTTTTGATTTCCATTGGTGATGTAAAAGTAATTTATAATTTTTTTTGTTAAATTAAAATATTGATGATAAGAAAGTAAGTGTATTGTTGTTTTTTTTTGATACAGTGACGTTATGTGGAAATAATGGCTCTAGCCTATTTTAAGCCCCATAAAAATATATACATTGCAAAAAATGCAGAGGTTTTATCCCATTTGCAAAACGTTGCAAAAATATAGAAACACAGTAACTTAAAAACAATAAAACATGAAAAATTTATTACAAATCAAGAGGGATTTAAGAAAAAAAAATTACAAGTTCATTCCAGTCACTTATTTCTTTGTTTTTTTTGAAAACAAGTTCATACAGATATCCTTCAAGTTTATTGCTGTTTACGCCATATTTGTTTCGAAGTTCCCTTTTAGAATGCATCCAACAATTTTCTATTACCTGTATGTGTACTTCAGAATTGTCAGGCGAAACAAAATTTAAGGAGTGGTTTACCATCATATGAAAAATCTTGAGATTCTGACCCGCAGTCCTGTACGCTTCCCAACTATCACTTACTATAATCGTTTCAGGAAGAACATTATCTCGAATTATCTGCAGCAAAGTTGCTGCCGATCTATTCTCAACGGGGAAAAAGGCGCATTTGGTAATCCCGCGTTCTATCATCCCAAATACCCAGGTTGGTGTGTTAACCCTACCACGATTATATTTTCGTTTAAAAAAAAGAGATTCGTCTATTTCAACGATTTTCCCATTACCATCATCATCCAACTCGCCTAACATTTCTCTATTTTTAATCAAAAAATCTTGGATAATAGTTCTGATGTATATCAGTGATTCTCAACCTATGTTCCGTGACACTTTTGTGTGCCGGCAAATTTTTAAAGTGTGCCGCCAAATTTTGATCAATATATCGCGGTGTTAACGTTGTTACAAAATATCAAATGTTTTTTTATAATTGTCTTGCAAACACCCCTTACCAAAAGTTTAAATATTGTTTAAGCATATAGTGCAGTGATGCGTATGATAAAAAGATTTTCTAAAAATGTTTTTTATGGTTTTTATGAAGATAATAGTTGTTAGCAAGTTCTTTTTGTGCCGCAAAATTACAAAATAGTTAAAAATGTGCCGCAGGAGAAAAAAAAATAGAAACACTGATGCATATACTCCAGGATGAAATTGTACAGTCTGTAAAGAAAATAATGTATATTGTTTTTGGCATGTTTTATGACACAACAAAAAATTTTAAAACGTCCCTTAATATATAAACAAATTAAAACATGTGTACGGATTTTTTTTTGTTGATATTGTGTTTTTACGCATGTTTTTTGTTTTTTTTTTCGAAACTTTGTAAAATAAAGAATGGATATTTTAAAAAAAATTTGAGATTTTCCCTCGAAAAAAAGTTCCTTTTCTTTTTTATTTATACTCATAAAAATGTCGCTCACTGATTTACCAAAGGAAAAATTATAAGTATGTATGAGAATACAATTCTTCAAGTTTACCTTCTTGACGACCGATCAATTTTTTCAAAAAAGTGCCCTAACGACTGTAAAAAAAAATTGAAAAGTACTAAAAAAATTCAACATTAGTACAAAAAATCCAATATATAATTGCATTTTTTGAAATTGTATAATAATATGGCGTAAAAATGAAATATAACAAAAATAGGTAAGTTTATACATAAAACATGTGTTTGTAATTATTTAAGTAAATAAACACAGCTTCAACAAAAATTAAAATCTTATATCTAGTATGCTATAAACAAATATTTTTTATTAATTTAACATACAATCATTAATAGCATATTAAATGCAAGTCTAAGAGTTGAAAATACCTGATCATATCATGTTTTTTTAAAAACTTCAAAATATTCTTCATTGTCCCTTTTTTGTCATAATTTTTTTGCACGAGTCTGACTCGTGCTCGATCGTTAAGGGGTTAATCCGGGTAAATTCCTATTATATGCCGACATAAAAAAATGCACAAAGCAAGGGGGGAGTATTACAATTTTTTAATTCGATAAAAATTACAGTTTTTGTTATAAAAAAGAAACGATTTATTGGGCTAATTTAGGCTACTATTGATTTTTTGCCGCTTCATTATACAGGTGCGTTAAGATCTCTTTTATCCCGCAGTTGCTCTTGGGATCTTCAGGGTCTAATTTGTTCCCTGGTATTTTCGGCTCGGGTCTGTTAAGTGATACACTTGTCTCATCGGATCTTAAAGGTTCTCCCGGCATTAATAAAGGTTCAGTAACTAGCTCTCCTCCTGTCTCCTCCTTCACTTCCCCTCCTTTCTCTCCAACTACTGCTCCTCCTGCACTAGAACACACCAGCTTATCCAGTGCTCTCTCCATCTCTTTCTCTCCAGCGTCTTCCTGGTCGAGCCCACGCCTTCGATCCAAAGCGATGCTCTCCAAGGTTTTCTTCAGCACGACTGACTGGATGTACGCTTCCAAGGTAGGCTGAACATTAAGCTCTTGGATGTACTTCTTATGGTAGCTCGTCACTACCCCGTCCCATGTCATTACATAGGGAATTATCTTAGTCTTGGCTTTATATATGAGCCCAAGCTCATTAGCTAAGAGATCGTACTTTCTTAACTTTTCATTCTCAACAACAGTGAGAAGGTCTTGATTGGTAATACCAACTTAGAAAAACAGTTTTTGTTAAATACAGAGTTTCCCACACCCTTATACCCATGTTCCCATTTCTAAATCCCATTGTCCCAAATCCCTATACCCATGTTCCCATTTCTTATACCCATGGAAAAAAAATTAAATATTAAAAAAAAGCAGTTACAAAGCAAAAACATTAAAATTTTTTTGAATAATATCTTGTATCTATCGCGCCTTTTCTAAACAAATATTTATATTATCATAAAATCTTGGCGTATTCGTTTTGTTTTATTTTAAATTTTTTTCAATGGGTATAAGAAATGGGAACATGGGTATAAGAGGGTGGGAAACTCTGTAATTAGTTTTCTTAGTAAAAAAAATTATAAAAAGTTTTTAAATAATAATTTATCCTCTTAACATGTCTGAAAAAACGATTACTAATTGGTTAATACGTGTATGTCTAGGAAAATTTTTTTTCTCGCAAAAACATATAAAAGACCTTCAAAATTATTTTTTCTCACGCCGAAATAATTTCTAAAAGCTCTTTTTGAATGGGGCCAGCAATTTTCGATGTTTTGCGCATGTACGATGGAATTGTGCCGAACAATCACTGATAATTGTGGTTTCCGGAAGGCAATTATCTTGGATTATGCAATGAAGGGTCGCTGCCGATCTATCCAAAACAGAAAAAAGGCAGATTTTGTTGGGTAGGATCCTATTACATGCCGCCATAGATAAAATATGCCGCCAAAAATAAAATATGCCGCCAAAAAAAAAATGTGCCGCCAAAAAAAAAATATGCCGCCATAGAAAATATACCCATGCAATTATCTGCAAAAAAACCTTGCAAAGAATTGCAAAAACATACCCAAACATAATGGATTAATAAAAGTAGGCACATGTAAGATTGAAAAAATGACAAATAAAAGAAAAGAATTTATTAAAGATCAAAAGGTATTCTAGAAAAAATTAAAATAAGCTCATTAAATCTTTTTTCTCTGGGAAACTTTTTTTTAAACATAAATTCATAGAGATAACCTTCAAGACTGCTGCTAGAAACACCATATTTATTATTTAATTCTTTCTTTGCGTGCATCCAGCAATTTTCGATATTCTGGGTATGCACTTCTTGGTTTTCGGGGGAAACAAAATTAAGGGAATGGTTGACAGTCAAATGTATGTAATCAGGGTCCTGCTGCAAAAGTCTGTAAGCAGCCCAACAATCGCTTATTATAATTGTCTCTGGAAGACAATTTTCTCTAATTAATGGTAGTAAGGTTGCGGCCGATCTATTCGGGACCGGAAAGAACGCACATTTCGTAGAACCTCGCTCGATCATCCCGAATACCCAGTTGGCTTCGTTATATCTTCCTCGGTTATACTTTCTTTTGAAGAATAGGGACTCGTCAATTTCGACGATCTTTCTATTGCCGTTTTCGTCAAGACCTCTGTCGTACTCGTTTCCGAGGAACAACTCAATTATAGAAACAATGGTTTTATTAAAAGTAAGTTCTCCTTGTTTCTCCATAAGGGTAAAAAAAATATAATTTTTTAAAGGAATAAGAAAAAATAAAATATTATGTGGTATAGGGATACCACAACCTCCCAGCATTTCTCTGTTTTCAATTAAAAAATCCTGGATTGTTTCCCTGATGTTATAACACCAAGATGAAATTGTGTTTTTATTTAATTTTAACTCCTCGGTAATGTCAGCTTGACGAAAATCCTTGCACCACATTTTACAGAATCTGAAAAATTTTATCATTGAAACCTTTAGAGATTCAAATATCGAATTTGATCTTATATTTATCTCCCTCCTGCACGGTCTTTTACATCTCCAAACATATTTGTCTGGGATGTTTGACTTTCTGGTAAATTGCATGTCCTGAAGACAGTGACTGCAATTTACAGAGTTTGAAATAAGACCCAACTGGGCAAAAAAATAAATTTCCTGTACTTTTCATTGTCATCTTTCACCTTGTCTTTAATATAGTCATCTGTGAAATTGATTTCTTTTATTTCATCTGAAGTAAAAAGATAATTACAAATTTCGGTCTTCATTTGTCTTCTACTCATAATGTTAGGTTTTGTTTTGTTTAAATACTTTTACTGAAACTTTTATTGATGTTATCAACAAAACAAATCAGTTTAATCGTAGATGCTTAATTTTAATTAATTCATTAATTGTTTTATGTGTCATCAATTGATTGTAAACATTATGAAAACAGATTAACAGATTAAAAAAATTAAAATAAAAGAAAAATAACGCCAAATCGAGTCAAATAACTTAACAAATGTTCTAAAATAATTCATTTATAAACATAAACCAACATAAGAATGTCTTTGAACAACGTACCAGCTCACTAAGTTAATTCGATTGATAATTGAACAAAAAAACTTTAAAAAATTTATTGATAGAACATTAAGTACAGCTTTAAATGCCGATTTCTTCGGATATTAGATATAAAACAGCGCAACGCATCTGATTTGAAACATAATCTTTTATAATGTTTTAGATCAATATTTTTAATTTGAGGTCTTGTATATGTTTAAGGATATTTCGGGATAAAAATTGATTATTAGAGGTTACTTCTTGTCAAACTATGTATAAAAATATATTGTCGCGAGCCCCGGCCGCGACCGAGCCCAGCTCGCGACCGGGCCTCCCCCCTCAAATTTTCAAATTTCAGCTTTTTGAAATTTTGAGGGTTGGGTCCGTAGATTTTAAATATAAAAGTGCCCAAGCTGGATTCGAACCCGCAAGGGCATCGGCTGAACGATTTTAACGACCACTAAGCTAACCTAGTACATAAGAACACTTAAATCTTTTTATTAAAAGAAGATTAAACCAAAAAAATATGAAAAAAATGTGTTTTAAGACTGGAACTCTTAATTTTAAGATAGTAATCTTGTATTAGTCATTTAATGTGGTATACTAAACATCATGCTAAAACCGTTTGAATTTTATTGTCTGAAATATTGAAGTGATTATGTTTATGAACCATGAACGCTGTTTAAATTTTTTATAGATAAATTTTTTTTGCAGGTGCATATTTTTTAAAAAAAAAATTACCTTAATATGGT
>KB908916.1:162297-179137 GCA_000383075.1 Nosema bombycis CQ1 | reverse complement strand
TGCATCCCGGACTACACGCCCCGAGATGATAAACCATTATTATGTTATTTATATAATGCTTTTATTGTTTTCTGGTCCCATGGCCGTTACCTGTTCTAACATCCACTGTTGTCATTCGTCGTTTGTTCATCTTCCGTCGTACCCTCTTAACATTTGAAATATAAAAACAGTAATTTTTAGAAAATATGATGACAGGTTTGCCAGCATGTCAAATGTGGTACCAACCAGTGTACCACAATAATTAAACAATTTTTATTTTTTAAAGACTTTTTTAGCGCTGTATTTTTTCTATTAGATTGCTTATTTTGGGTTCGTATTGAGTACATTTTAGAGTTAACAAGAATTGCAAATTTTATCCGCCAAACGGTTTCTTGTATCGGTTTTTATATTGTTTAGTGAGGAGAATAATGTTTTACACAAATAAGTGGAAGAAAATATTGTCAATAATGACAAGGATGTTTTTTTTATACTGGAAAATGTTTCGGGAAGTTTTGTCCATAATTTAATGTCGCGCGCCCAGCGCGCACACCGTGCCCAGCCCGCACATGTCGAATCCCGGTGCGGACTTTTTTTTTTTGAAAAAAAGGGTAAAAAAAAATCTGAATATTCAAAAAAGGTTATAGATAATTAAATTTATTAAGTAGTTCAAATTTTATTATGACATCTAAAAACATAATAAATATTTTATGTAAATTAAAGGTTTTATGAAAAAAATTAGACAATTACTTTTATTAGAAAATATTAGAGAAGAAAAGAAAATGGTAGAAAAGAAAAGAAACATAGGTAGTAAGTTAAAATTACAAGTCAATAAACAGAAGATTAATTTAAAGGATTTTCGTCTTGATTTTTTTTTACTACATTACACATTAATACTATTTTTTCATTTCCATCTAATTCTATTAACAACCTATTTTCAGAGAGGACTTCTAGTACAGCGGAAGGGGAATAGAAAAAAGAGTCGAATTTGTTTCTTTTATTTCTTTGATTAGCGTCAAAATCCTTTTTTAGGTAGACATAATCTCCCTTTTCAAAATTATAAATGGAGTTATGCACAGCTTTTTTATCCATCCTAGTTAAATATTTCTTTCTATGTTCCTCTATTTGACTAATTTCTATCTCAGTTTCTTCTTTATTTTCTGCCTCTTCGTTTATGGCACCACTATCTTCTTCAAAGATGTAATTAGGAGACAAAACAGTATTGAATCCTTTTCTTTTGAGAAAAATTTCAAATGGGGATTTATTGGTAGCTGAATGCACAGCAATGTTATAATCGTACACGACTTTGTCAATGTACTTTATCCAGCATGCTTCTTTAGCATCCTCCCCATTTGCTTCAATATTTTTAGCCAAAGACCTAGTTATAGTTTGATTGAGCCTTTCCACCTGGCCCTGTGTTTGAGGGTGCCTTACCCTTCCATGCACAAGCCTTACGTTGTACCTCTCACACAAATCCTTTATTTCGGAATTTGTAAATTCCTTACCATTGTCGGACTGCAGTATTAACGGGGGCCCAAAGGTCGTAAATAATGATTCCAAAGCATTACATACATCCATAGACGATTTAGTCTTTGATGGAAAGGCCTTTGCATACTTAGAATATACATCTATCGTAGTAAGAATCCAACAAAATCCATTGTTTGTGGTCCTATAGGCTTTAAGGTCGATTAAATCAATCATTATATGTTCGAAGCAAAAGGTCGCCATTACGTGTTTAAATGGCTCCTTTTGCTTTAAAGGCTGCGATGTTTTACAAACATTACAATTTGTAACTACATCTCGCACAATAGTTCTTGGAACTGTGAAAAAATAATCTTTACACAGTGCATACATCCTATTTTGCCCGTAATGCTTTTCTTTATGAAGTCTTTCGACTTCTAATCGCATTATTTCGGTTTGGTTTGGGTAGAACACCTTTTTATGTAAACCGTTTTCCACCTTTAGAAACAATACATCATCGATTAATATGAAATTTTCAGCCTTTTTTCGTAGTCTCATTAGTTGATAACGATTTAACTCGCTATCAACGACCTCCCCTTTTAAAATTTTTTTTATTCTTTCACCTTCTTCATTGTTAGTTATATTTTGTACCATAAGGGTAAAAATTTTTTAAAATTTATCTCCTTAAAAAAATTTTAGAAAAAATATTTTTTTTTTGACAATTGTTTTATAAGTTCAAAAAAATACTTAACTAACTTTTTAATTGTTCCTCTGATACCATTCATTAATAAAAAGCATTGTTCTTGTATACATGATGAGTGTCCCAGTGGTATGGCTTAATGTTCGCAAAACAGTTATGCTGGGTTCGCGCCGCGCTGGGGCACTTTTTCATTTCATGAAAGGCCTATGGGTGACCCTTAAAAATCTAAATGCAAGGAGTAACCAAAGTCGACAAAGAGAAACTGTGCGGGCTGGGCACGGTGTGCGCGCCCGGCGCGCGACATTTAACAATTTATTCTTCGTAATTATGCACAACACCCTTTCCAACAATCGTCCTCCATTTTGTCTACCATAATTTTTAAATCAGAAAAGTTTCTCGTCCAAATGCTATTTTGAAATTCTATTAGTTCCATTTCAAAATCTTCGATTTCCAACCATTCAGAAACATCTAATTTTAATGTTTTGGATTTTATAATAATATCAGGATATTTTATTATTCTTAATGTTTCTTCCATATTCCTAAATTGGTTAAATCTCGCTTAAAATTCTTTAGAAAGTAATTTTTGTATGGATTCGAAAACATCAATTGACCTAACCTCAGATGCCGTCGACAAAGTTGCAAAACACTTCTTTGTCCTTGTGAAATATTTGAATCTTTTGTCCCTGATATCTCGTTTAAAAACTTCTATTTTGGCCTCAAAGGATTTTATGAACCCGAACATGACATCAATACTTTCCCCCTTTCCCTGTTCTTTTAAATTTAATTCATTTAAATGGACAGATAGGTCTGTAAAAAACATTAGATTGCTAACCCACATATTATTTTTAATTTGGGGGCAATTAATGATTTTTTTAGATCAAGAAAATCTTTAATCTCTTCAAAAGTATCAACAAATCTTTCCAAAACTTTACCTCTGCTTAACCACTTTACGCCAGGGGTGAGCAACCTTTTTGATCAAGGGGTCGCACTTAGCTTATTTTTTTTCACAAGGGCCGCACGATAAAGGAAATTATTTTGCACTTTACGATTTATGGATACATTATAAGAAAAAAATACGATTAAAAATGCTAAAGTAATACAAAATAATTATCTTACGGAAAAGTAAAGTGATTATGTGGTTTCAATTCCTAAGTCCGTTAAAATTTTGATGAACAAAAAATGATAAAAAAAAATTTTTGCTTCGCAAGCCAAAAAATTACACGCTTGGGGCCGCGGGTTTCTCATCCCTGCTTTACATTATTATACATTAAAAGGCTATTATTTATAGAATCTGACTCAAGTAAAAATGCAGAAAATTCTCTTTTGTGAAGAGGCCTTACAGATATGAAATTTATTATTTTGGCTACAGAAGACATAATTTTATTACTCTATAAATCCAGACTTTGAACATAGAACTTCTTGGTGGATGATGCAATGAAAAGAAATTATTGCATGTCCAACTTAATCTTAAATAATTTAACAAATCCCAAGTTCTTACCAACCATATTAGGAGCCTTATCCGTGGTGATAGAAACAATCTTAGATATATCAATATTATCATCATTAAATGTCTTATAAACAACATCAAAAATCGCATTCCCAGTTGTTCCAAGGGTCGAAGAGCCAAATTAAAAATTCTTTTATCATAAAATTACCAGGAAAAAAATCGTGCTAAAATCACCAATCTTGCTTTTGACGTAACATCTGTGGTCACATCGAGAGAAATAGAAAAAAAATTGCAATTCTGTAAGTCCGTAATTAACTGTTCTTTGACGTTTAGAGCCATTTTTAGAATCTATCTTTCACCGTACTTCTGCTAAGAGACAATTCTGAAATTCTTTTGTTTATAACTTCTCTGTTTTCTAAATCTTTAAATAGGATATTAGCACAATTTTGAATAGCTTCTTTTTTTTTAGGTCCATCAGAAAGAGGTTTACCATTTTTAGCAATTAACAGAGCAATTGAGTAACATGCAGACGTTACATGCTTTGATATACCAAGGAAATTACTACTAACACTTGACTGAGATCTGGTGTCTCGAGCTCTCCAACTATAACTTCTTTCTTTTCTACAGGATTGACACAAAAATAAGCCCCAGGCCTATTTGCGGGGCAGCTTATTTTTTGTGCAAAAAAACCTTATTTTTAAAATTCGGATTTTTATCCATCAAAAAGCATAAAAAAAATTAATATTTACGTAAAATACATCAAAAGCAAATAAAAAGAACTTTAACATACTAAAAATAGTCTTTACAATGTTTGTAACAAGTTAAGACAATTAAAGATAGCTTATCTGTAAGTTTCCCGTAAAATATGGATTCGATTTTTTGAACGCGATCGAAAGTAAGCTCTGGGCTTATTTCAAAATCAGTAAAAAATAAATCGTAAAAGAAGACCTTATAGGTGAGAATATGGCAATAAAAAAACGTCATGTGGTAAATGGCTATTTCACAGGGGTTTTGAATTTTTTAAAGGACCCCCTTTAAAATAGCCTAAATCGTTAAAAAAAAATGTAGACGAAACACACATGTTTACTAATGAGGATTTAAAGATTACTGCCTTTTTTGGAAGCTTATATGTGTAGTATTTTTGAAAATAAATAGCAAGAAAACGAATTTCTTGTAAAGTCGCAAAACAGATAAAGTTCTAGAATTTGTGAAGGGCTATCTAGTTAATTTTAATTTTACAATTTCATTTTTTTAATAAATACTTTGTTTTTCTTATTTTTAGCCTTTTTTCGTTTTTCAAAAACCCTGTGAAATCGCCATTTACCCGTCATGTTCATTTAATTCAATTTTTAGTTTCTCTCTCTTTTTTTTTCTTTCCCACTTTGCCCGGTTTTGTATAACGGCCTTTTTGTTTTATAACGGCTTATTTTTGGATATTGCTCTCCTGGCCTATAAACTTCAAATACTTGTTTTTTAAAAAAATTCGACACGAGATCCCTAAACAGATTTTAGGGATTTTATTCCACCCCTCAATCAAATAATGTTTTAATTGTGGTATGTTTTTTGGACCACGTGCATTAACTTTATCTTTTAAAATCCCCCATACGTTCTCGATAGGATTCAAATCAGGGCTTTGCTCAGGCCAAGGAAGTAAAAGTATTGATTTATCATTAAAATATTCTTTAGCTAACCTCGAAGTATGCTTCGGGCATTGTCCTGCTGAAAAATGAATATATCTAATCCCATCATGTCCACAGATTCTTGTAAGTTATTAGCAAGGATGTTAATATACTTCGCGGCATCCAAATTTCCTTAAATAATAGTCAATTTGACGACTCCTCGAGATGAAAAGCATCACCAGACCATTTTTGACCCTCCTCCGAACTTTACTGTTGGAGTAAGATTTTTCAATTTGAGGCCTGTTCCGGGCTCTCTCCAAACTGAAACTTTCCAATCAGAGTATTTAAGATTGAACTTACTTTCATCTGAGAAGATGATCGTCTCAATCTCGTAATCTGACAGGGCCAGCATTTTTTCTGTTTTTTCGTTCCTACCAGCAATATGTTTTTTTGATAGATAGGGTTTCTTTATTGGAGAGTAAGCGTAAATATTGTTTTCATTCAAAATTTTTTAACAGTATTATAAGAAATTTCTTTTATTGTCTTCTCTTTTAGCATTACTGACACTTTGCGAAGAGAAGTTTTTGGATTTTCCCCTAAAATTTTTTTAATCTCCTTAACATCGTGTCATTAACCTTTTTAGGACGCCCACTCCCTTCTAAATGATCTAAAGTACCATGAGTTTTAAATTATTGACTAACCTTGATACTGTACTTTTATTTATTACTAGTTTTTTTTTTGCGATATTATTATAATTCATTTTTTCTTGGTACAGTGTAATAATTTAAGATTTTTTAAAATTTGTTAAAGCCATGTTAGGGTGTTATAAAAAGTAAAAAGAAACTTTTTTTCGAGAAAAAATTTTGGAGGTTTTTTGTAACCTGAAAAATATTGCGTTTTTTTTAACATACTGTAACATGACAGAAGAAAGCACGATAAAACCAAAAAAAAAAAAATTAAAACGCCGGGTTTTTTCAGAAAAAAATGGAGGATTGACTATTTTTTACATTTTATAAAGAAAAAGCTATTTGTATGATATGTCTAGATACTGTTGCAGTTTTAAAGAGTATAATGTTCGGAGGCATTATACAACTAAACACGATTCAGAATTCAAATCGTTTACTAAGCAGCTTAGAATTGATAAGTATGCATTGCTTGAGAAAAATATAAAAAAAACAATGTGTTGTATTGAAAAAAAAACAATTTTTTATTTCTAATATGGCAGTGAGGGCCAACTACGCTGTCCGTCAAATATAAGCTAAAAAATGAAACCATTTGCTGATGGCGAGATGGTTAAAGAATGTCTTAAATTTTTTGCTAAACCAGCGTTGTCTGAAAAGTTTAATATCGTTTCTAATATAAGCTCATCAAGGTTTACTGTTGGACGACGGATAGAAGAAATTTCCGAAACATCGCGAATTCTTTGCAAGACAAAATCAATCATCAATGGATTATATCTCGTTAGCTATAGATGAAAGCTGTGACATAACCGACATGGCTCAATTAGCAATATTATCAGAGGTATAGATTCTAGTTTGAATATTACTGAAGAACTTGCTTCTTTGGTTTTAATGTAAGGGAATACTAAGTGTGAAAACATTTATTACAACTACTTTCTATGTTACACAAAATTTAAATGTCACTTGAAAAAATTGTTGGTATTTCTACAGACGGAGCGAGGGCGATGTTTAGAAACGAAAAGGTACAGCAGGTAGGCTTTTTGAAGAAGTAAAAGAAAAAACAGGCAGAGAAATCTTAGTAAATCATTGCATGATTCACCAAGAAAACTTGTGTGCAAAAAGGCTTGAATTGCCTCATGTTACTATGCCGATAATAAAAATGATAAATTTTTTGAAGTCTCGTGCGCTTAATCATTGGCAATTTAGAGAACTCTTGTAAAAATTAGAACCAGATTATGGAGATGTTATTTATAACACAGAAATAAGATGGCTCAGCAAGGGTGCCATGTTAAAGAGAGTTTATGATTTAAAAACGGAAATTCAGATTTTTTTAAATTTAAAACATTATAATTTTCTTATGTCGATAATGAAGAGTGGATGAGGGATTTCTGCTTCAAGATTGATATAACCCAGCACTTAAATGCTTTGAATGTTGACTTGCAAGGGAAAAATCAGTTTATACATAATTTGAATGATAAAATAAGAGGATTTGAGCAAAAACTACTACGTTAAAAAAATCAGTTGACAGCTAATAACGTTTCACACTTTAAATATCTTGCAAAAAATGCTTTGACCTCAGTAAAGTACGTTAAATACATAGATATGTTGATATAGGAGTTTGATAAGTGTTTTAAGGTGTTTAAAAATGAAAAACTGCCTGTTTTCTTTGTTATTTATTATTGATGTAATTTAATTTTAGATAAGTTTCAAATAAAATTAATTGATATTCAAAGCAATACTGATTTTAAAAACATTTTTTTTGTGTTGGTATCTATGATTTTTACAAATTATATGTTAATTCATAAAGTTTCCGCTTTAAATTCAGAATGCAGAGCAGATGATGTCTCTTTTTGGCAACACTTACGTATGCAAACAAATTTTTTCCTCAATAGATATTATTTAAATTACTTGGAAACAAGGATCAGTGATGTACATTTAGAAAGCTGGGCGCTAGGGCCTGTAACCGGTGTTTCTGCTTTTTTAAAGGGGAATCTTTAAAATGATAATTTTTTAAAAACGCTAGTAAAATTATTTTCGAACCCCTCCCCTTAAGAATGGTAAAATTTATAAAATTTGAGTTTTAACGAAACAAAGGCAAGTATATTTTGCAATCTAATGATTTTGCCTATTTATAAAACATTTGAATTCCTTTTAAAGATAAATTTTTTTTTAGGGGTTACCAAAATTCCCCAGCTTAGGGCCTGTAACCGGAAAATTCTGTGTTTTTTCTATTCCCACACCGGTTATAGGCCCTAGCGCCGAAAGCTGTATTAGGGTAACTACGTCTTCAATCGATGTCGATATGGATGCATTTGTCTCTAAAAAACAATTCCAAAGTTCTCATAAATAAAAAAAAACTTATTTATTCGTCTGTTGATGCAAAAAACTTAAAGTATTTTTATAAAAAAAATGTGTAGCGATAAATTTAAATTTGTTTGTTTCTTTTTCTATCATATGCTTTGTTATATGGAAAAAAAAATCAGAGTGGCCCTCGGGGTCAAAAAGGTTGCTCACCCCTGTTTTAGAGTGAGAAACCTCATTTTTAGCGTACATTAAAACAAATATCAAGGGAATAAAAACGTCATTAAAGTATACCACAAAAATATTTAGTTGTTTAAAGCCGTTCGGTGAGGACTTAAAAGTGCCATCAGCTAAAATAATCTTGTTTTCTTCAAAAAAAATTAAATTTCCATCCGAACAGAACACTAGAATTCTGTCAGAATCTTCAAAACCACTATCGAATTGTAAAAAAATTTCACCACTTGATAAAGTTTGAATCGATGTTGGTATATCAGACTGCTCCGAAATAAAATTAAGGAATTTTAAATTTCTCTTGCGCTTAATCATGTCAGTAAGAAAATCGGTATCTGGGGCCTTGGTTAAAACAAAAACATCCGCACTATCAAATGTATGATGAATTATGTCACGTGGATTCTTAGAAGTCTCGCGTAAACGTTTCTGCATTTGAGCCAAACTAAACATAACTTGGTTCTTTTCAAAGTCAGGGTCATGCTTGTGGTCTGAAATACTTAGAACCGACATTTATTTTGATGTACAGTCCGTAGCATAATCTTAGGACATCCCCATTTTCCGAAAAAAGATAGGTGTTTTATTGTCTATATGCTGTGTAAATTTAATTTTTCGTAGTGAATAAATATTTTACACATGTTTAATAATTTAAATCTTGTTGGATTTTCTTAAATAAAGCTTTATTTCGTTTTTTTGTTTTTTTTGGCAAAACAGGTGTAGCATAATCTTAGGACATTTTTATAGGTAGGATCTGCGAGTCCCATGCCTGCATCGCCACACATCATTCTCTTCACCCTCTGCGAAACTGTTATATTTATATCCTTGATAGAGGACTTTTGGTTTTCCTCTAGTTGAACTAATTTTTTTTTAAATTCTGTGTGATCAAAATTTTCCATGAGGTTTTTAAAAAAAAATTAGCCAAAAATCGGACGCCGTAAAAATGTTCGTAAACATTCTGTCGAACTAAAAAACTAAATAAATATTCCGCTAGACATTTGTAAAAAAGTTCTTTACATTGAATAAACCAATAAGCTTGATGTATTAAAAATAAACATGGCCTATAAATATGCACAACGAACGTTACATACTGTATATACGTATTTGTAACAAATAATTCAAAGTTTTTCATGCTTTTTGACTTCATTTCTGTTAGTGCTGAAAATCCTTTTTCGCAAAGGTAGGAACTTCCAAATGGCAACAAAGAATCGACATTCTTGCTGCTAATTTTGAAAATCTGGGATTTAAAAATTTAAAAATTCAGATAACTCTTTGTCCTGGTTACAATTTTTCTGATAATTCTGAAGAAAAGCGCTTGATTTCTAGTACCCCTCCCTCCGAAAAATTTATTTATGTAAATTTTATTCTAAAAAATAAAAAAAAGAAATATTTTTTAAAAAAAGAGTTAGAAAGGTGTAAAAAGGCCTTTAGAAAGATCTTGCACGTGTCATTTTTCCCTCGTTGATTGGGCCTTTTTACGCTTTTTATTCTATGGCTAGTTGTTGTTCTGTTCGAGGCATTTTTTCCCTTTTTGTAATATTGCATAATGATTAAAGTTAAAAAAACATGTATCTGTTCTAACGGGCATTGGGCTGACAGAACGTACGGGTCCAGGTATTTTATAAAAGTTAATTCCTCTGTCAATTATAAATACTTTTGGCGACTCTTTGCCGCAGAAAGAGTACGGTTATGCTTGGATGAATTTTTGTTTGAATGGATGGTCGTTATATTATTGATTGTAGCGCTTCTGTAATTAATTGTTTTTTTTATGAATGTTCCAGCTTTTCATAAGGTGCAAATTTAGATAACTGGTTGAGTGCGTTTAAATTTTCTGTAAAAACCGATTTTCTCGGGGTTTGAAAAAAAGTAGTAGAAAAGAAAAAAAAGGATAAAAAAACATTTTAACACGTTGACTGCCAGGGTCTTTTTTAAAAATTTCTCATTCAGGCCAGCGTCACCCACATTAACATAAAAAAATTAAAAAATATCATTGTAGAAAAGTTAACGGAATTTTAAAAGATGTTTCATTTTTTATAAATATGTTAGTAATATTCCTGCTTCGACTGACATTAAAAAGTGTTTTTTTTGTGTTTATTTTGCTTAATTTTCTTAAAAGTGGGTGACGCTGGCCTGAATGGCAAATTTTCTGTCACCCATATATGGGTGACATGGCAGTTAACGTGTTAAAGCAGGTATGAGCAACCCGGGGCCCGCGGGCCACAAGTGGCCCGCCGAGCATTTTTAAAATTTAATTTATTTTTTAAATTTGTACAAACGCATAAGAGTAAAAGTGCAAACATGACAACAAAATGTTAAAAACCAAACTTATATAATCCCATCACCTTTAAATACATCAGAAACATCGATCACCGCAGTTTAGTTCACATAGTTTTAAATAATTTTTTTGAGTGGCCCGTCTTTCGAAAATTAAAATTGGCCCCTTGATCAAAAAGGTTGCTCACCCCTGTGTTAAAGTATTAATATGATAAAAACCTTGTGCGTTAACGTTTTACTTATATCTTCGGTGTTGAAGTTTTGAAGAATTCTCAACAAACAAACCGGTATCTTCAAAGAAATTATAGATTTTGGCCCTTATCTTAAACCTTTTTGTAAACTTAACTGTCTTATCACGTTCAATTTTTTCAAGGGTGAAGGGTCCTCATAAAAATTCGAAAACCCGAGGAAATCAAGGTTTAACGATGTTCTTATTCAAAGATTCAAGGTCCTATTCCAACTTTCTGCGTTGTTGATGTTCTAGGTATTATTTTTTACACGTCTAAAGTCATTCAAAAAAAAATAGGAGAATAAATATTGCCCTCTCGATTAGTTTCATTCGTATTAAATTCCGTATAATTATTTTCAAAGTATTGTTGGAACTTACGAATGGCTTCACAGTTTCTGTTTGCTACAAATTCTTAAATATCTTCGTAAAAAATAAGGACTTTTTGGCTAGGTACAGAATTAA
Organism: Nosema bombycis CQ1; assembly: GCA_000383075.1. Taxonomy (NCBI): domain Eukaryota; kingdom Fungi; phylum Microsporidia; family Nosematidae; genus Nosema; species Nosema bombycis. The sequence continues at coordinate 167,763 of KB908916.1, read as the reverse complement.
ACAAAACATCATTTAAAAGCCATTCTAAAAGATTTGTCATTTTTAAAGTGCATGATATCCCCTAGGTCTTTACTCTTCGCCAGGCAGCTTGTCCCAGATGGAACAAGCAGCCATGGTATTCAGCATCAGAAAACAGCTTAATTGCATTTATTAGAGCCCTTTCAAAATCTTTAACTGTCCTGTTCAACAGTGTTGGTATCATAAAACATTTATTGGATTGGGGGTATCCCCGCTTTTTTTTATTTACAGGGTTTTGCACCCTGATTATTGCATTGTTGCACTCTTGAAGTTGCATTGTTGCATAATAATAGTTGCATAAAATTTCAAAAAAAAATTTTAGAAAAAGAAAAAAAACCATAAATAAATTTATTAAATAAAAATTATTCTTTGCCTAGCCTTAACTAGCCACCCCATCATATGCGCATAGAAATTCATACAATCAGCCTCAAAATTATCAGAAAGTACACTAATAAGCTTTTCCTCCACAGAAGCACTGGTATCTCTTATTGCGTTATACCTTGATTTTATCATTGAAAAGAACTGTTCAATCGGATTTAATTGGGGAGAGTACGGAGGCAGAAAAAGATAAGGAATATTAAGTTCATCCAATTTTGCCAAGGTGTCACGGGCGTGGTGAAACCTTGCATTGTCCATTACGGGAATCTTTTCCGAATGAGTGCGAAAGTACTGCGCAAGTTCACATTCAAAAAATACATAAAAAAGTTGTGATCATATGCCCCTCTTCTGATTTCATAAGCAATTAAACCTGTATATGATATAACACAAAGACAGCTAATATTAGTGCCTCTATTCGCAGGGACATATCTAAATGCGTCTGTACTGGGCTCCGAATACCCATAAGTCCTGCATTGGTGTTTATTAAACCCTGTTTCATCAAGGAAGACTAACTTTTTTCTTTTAAATATCTGGAAACAGTGGCCGCATAAATTGATCTCTGGTTAATTTTATCCTCGGTATTTCTTTCTTCCGGAACCAACGACAACCTTTTTCTTGTGATGTTTAATTTTTTTAGAGACCTACATATTGTAGATTTAGATTTCCTAGATCCAGTTCTCTCAAAAAGCTCATCAGCAATTTCCTGCTGTTTTAGATCGTTCTGTGTGGTTATTATATTTCTTATAACCTGATCTTCTTGAGTTGTTCTTACATTTAGTTCGTTTTGTACAGTATCAGCATTTGAACCTGAAGTAGGCAATCCTCTGATAATTCTTGAAACAGCATTTCTGTTTAATTTTACTTCTGAAGCTATCTTTTTTATTGTTTTATCCTGATCTTGCGACAAACTAATGACAATTTCTTTTAGCTCTTCTGTAATTTTCTTCTTTTCTTTTCTTGGCATTTAAGGGCATTTTTTTTTAAAAAATTATGCAACTTTTAGGGTGCAACAATGCAACTTCAAGAGTGCAACAATGCAACTTAGGGGTGCAACAATGCAATAATCAGGGTGCAAAACCCTGTATATGAAATTTCTGACGTGTTGACACGTCATCGGCGTTTATCCAGAATTAGAAGTAGATATTTTTGAGATAGAAAAGGGGAAGTGCTCCAAAGGATGTCGTATTCCGTTGTCTCTCGATCTTGGTGCCCCTAGCTGCTCTGCGACTTGTAGACGGGGTTTAGATCTTTTCTCCCTCCTTCCCGTTGGCTTCTTAAGTTTTTAAAAATAGTTATTTTTTTCCAAATCGAGGAACTTTGAAGAACAGGCCGCGAGTGAAGCCAAGTCATGGTGATATCGTGACAGTAACAATGAATTTTACGTTCATCGTAACAAGCTCTTTACATTTATTAAACGCTTTTATGTATGTGCTTTCGCTCTTATTCTAAAAAAAAAAAGATCATGGGGTAGGTTTTCCCAACTATTTGACCATGGAAAACAAGAAGCTGATAGAACCCTTGCGGGGAAGACTTAAATGTTCCATCAATAATGAACGTTTTTATCCTAGGAATTAATTGTTTTTTTTTTATATTCACCAATAAAAATAATAATTCTTCTGTCATCTTCGTAGAAACTGTCGTATCCTAAAAATCATTACCTTTAGAATCCACTTTTAAAAGATCTGGAATATCAACAACACCGCCTGAAATAGATCCTAAAAGATTGTTTCTTGTTCTTCTTATCTGATCGCTAAGATAATTAATTTGGTACATTTCTGCTACATCCACATCGTCAGTTTCGGACAATGCCTGAAAGTTATTTAAAATAATATCAAAATGAGACTCGGTAGTAGTGGTTGCCCGTTCTTTTATCAACATCATAACTTTTTTTTTAAACAATTTCTGGATTAGGTAGATGGTTATCTTCGACAGTTCTATTTATCGCGGTGATTCCCAACGGGGGGCCCTCGCCCCACAAGGGGGCGTTTTGGTAGTTGTAGGGGGGCGTTTTGAATTTTTTACATTTAAAATTACCCCTTTAGTTAAGGGCATTTTATATCTTTGCATGGGTTAAAAGGGGTCTTTTCTTATTTTTTCATGAGTTAGGGGGGCATTTTCGATTTTAAAATCTCAAAAGTGGGTCGCGCACCTAAAAAGGTTGGGAACCACTGATTTATCGCATTGTCTATGTTTAAAAAGATAGCGCCTTTACAAGACCTATCAATATATCTTGCGCGTGTTTAACTATTTATATCATAATCTTAATTGTAAAAAAACTCTCAGTATTTAAGAATATCGTTACCTCTTTGTCCCTTTTAAAATGTAATTTCAGAATTTATTTTAAGGGGTAAAAATTTTTTTCCTTAAAAAAATCTCACGAGTTTACGGCTAACCATTATTTATGCTAAGAAAAAGACGGAGTGTGTTTTAAACTTTTCGGTATTAAGAAAGCCTGGATATGTAGCAATGTTGCTTTTAAAACCTTACCTTGATAAAGGTCATACTTCTTTACGGGCAATTGGCGTTCTAATCGAAATTTATTTGATCTTCTGCATAAAAAGGAAATTAATGCAATTGAAACAGCTGGATAAAAACAGAAAAGACATGCCGATGATGGACGAAAAATTAGAAAAGCGGTGTTTTGATTACAAAAATACTGAAAATCTCTTGGTATTAAGATGGAGGGATAATAAAGATATGTACGTGTTAACAAGTACCCGTGAACCAAAAATAATGGAAACAACTAAAAAAATATCAAATAGGCCTGACCAAGTCAAAACTAGAATGTGTAGTCGATTACAATTTTAACATGGAGTCTTTAGATATAATCGATATGGTTTTAAGTGCTAAAAATTTATGATGAAACTCATTGAAATGGTACAAAAGTACTTATTCCATTTACTTGATGTGTCCATTTACAACGCATGTATCCTTTATCGACAGGTAACAAACAAAAAGTTAAATTATAACAAATTACACTTCATATTAATTACACAAATTCTTCAAAAATATTCGTAGGAAAATACAAGCTCGCGGAAGATCTAGATTTACTGAAAATTCACCAAGTCGTTTAACAGAAAGACATTTTCTTTCGAAAACTTTAATTCAAGAAGGAAAATTAGCTATAAAGATTTGTATTGTTTGTAAAAGACAGTAAAAAAGAAAGGACACATTCCACCAATGCAATATATGTGATGTAGGACTTTGTGTAGACCTATGTTTTAAGATTCATTATACTCAAATAAATTTTTAACATTTTATCTGTTTTACTAGAACACTACCGAACATAATTTTAAAAGTTATAATGTAAAACTTTAATGGTTAATTCGATTCTTAGGCCATCCAATAGAATATCTACTGTTAATGTATTATTGCATCTTCTGAAGCAAGACTTTTTGTTTTGTAAATAAAAATTCTTTTTTAAATTTAAAAAGAAAATAAAACGGTATCTATAAAGAATTTTGTATTATAAATAATTATTTATTGCCAAATAAATCCATACTGCTTTAGAAAAATGTTGTCACTGGACTGGCGATGATTTCATCGTTTTATGTCGTTTCTACGGAACGTATGGATGAAAAAATTTCCGCAGCCAAAGGATTAAGGGTAAATTTTTTTTAAAAAATTGGCAATTTTACGGCGATCCATTAAAAAGTTTTTCTTGCTCATTGAGGGTATTTTTGTAAAAACTATACCTGTTCGGTCATATTTTCTGCATCATATTCCTATGCCAATATATATTTTGAATTACCCAAAAATTCTTTGAAATTTTATTATAAAAGAGGAACTCTATCCAATATATTTGCAATAAAACCACTTTGATTGCATATTCAGACAAATCCGACACATTTTTTTTTATTTATTACAGAGATCCATTTTTTACTTAACATTTGCCGCAGTTCATTTCGTTTTGAATTATTCTTCATCTTTGCCAAAAAAAGCTGGCTGCATCTCTTACTCTTCCTGAATCTGTATTAAACATCTTATTAAATCTTGTGCGTATATTTCTGCCTCGAAATATAATAATTCATCTATCGAGAGCTTTCGCCCTAATTTCGGTTCAAAAGCAAATTCAAAAAGAATAACCCCTTTTTTATAAAAACAAAATGTAAAAAACAATAATTTAATAAAATAAACATTAGATGAAATAAAGAATCTTTTAATAGCATGTAACGGACAACATACAGTCTAATTTTATCCTTTGATCTTAGTCTTATTGGTGTTTGCAGTTTCACACCTGTCCAAGATCCTTCTATTGCAAGGATGGGCAAACTACGGCCCGTATGAGGTTTTAATCCGGCCCGTTAAATGTTTTTTTTTTCAGAAAAATTTACATTATAAAAATTCGAATTGACATATTTTGTGCATTTTTAATATGTCCATCTTCACATAAAACATTAAATTTGTATTCTTTTTTCAAACAATAATTCTTTTTAAAACAATGTATTATTCTTTATACAGTCAATGAGAACTCCACAGATTTTGTTAATAGTATAATTTGTCATTTTTTAGAAGATGAAAAAAAAATTAAGAAGAAAAAAGCTATCCCTCTTTTCAAACTACTGATAGTCTGATGGATGAATCAAGAAAAAATTAAAAATATAAGCATTATAAAGCATTAAATGTATAAAAAAAAATTAAAGAGTAATTTGAACGTTATTTAAGCATTATTCATGTCCTCTAAATTCAAATTATTGAATTTTCTTCTCATAAGTCACTGAAAATATAAGCATTATAAAACATTAATGTATAAAAATGAAGTTAAAGAGTAATATAAACATATAATGAAGATTATTCGTGCTCTCTAACATTAAATTATGAATTTTTTTTTGAGTGTTATTCAAAATCATGCTCATCAGTTTAAAAATCATGTGCATCTGATCAGTTCGATTTTTGTGAAGTTTAATTTAAATAAATAAAAATCATCACGAAACATGATTGAATTAAGTAACCAATGAGAATAGAAAGTTTTGAATAGTAAGTATAGACATTATTAAATATGTTTGAAGTAGATAGCAGATTAAACCACAAATTAATTATGATACAAAATATAAAGATTTTATAGAATAA
>KB908916.1:124769-155748 GCA_000383075.1 Nosema bombycis CQ1 | reverse complement strand
CCTTCCTGCATCTCTACTATCTTCTCTCTCCTCACTCTCCTACCATCTACTTACTCCATCTTCCCATCCTTTACTTTTCTTCCCATCTACCTCTCCTTCTCTCCCTCTTCTCACTCCTTCTCCGCACTTTCTCTTCCTGCCTTCCCCTTTTCTCCCCCCCCCTTCATCTCCATCTTTTATCTCCTTTTTGCTGATCGAACAATTTTTAACCCCTCTTTTAGTGATTTCTATATTCTCATATGCAAAAACGAAAAAATCGGCCTATCTTGCTACACAGCTTCCGAGGAGGTCTGAGTACAAAGCTTTATGTTTTGAACAGATCTTTTCGGCATTTTTATCAACTTTTTAGCCAAATCCCGAAAAAAAAAATAAGCGTTTAATTTATAAAAAATTGTCTTGTTACAAAAGCTTTTTCTTTTTTTACATCTTTTTCAAGTACAGAAGACCTCATACCTGCGTCGCGTTAGCCTTTTTAATTTTGAGCCAGAAAAAACACAATTTAAATGTGTTTTTGGCGGATAGGGATCTTTTGCCCTGATTTCGGTTTGCAAGCAAAACCAAAAAAAAATAACCCCTTTTTTAAAATACAAAATGTAGAGGAAAAAAATTAAAATAAATAATTTAATAAAATAAGCATAGGATGAAATGAAGAATTTTTTATAAGCATGTAACGAACAAGATAAAGCCCAAATTTATTCTTTGATCTTAATCTAATCGGTGTTTGGAGTTTTACACCTGTCCAGGATCCTTCTATTGTGTTAGTATGGACTCCGGTTTCCGAGTCAACAAAATGCAGGCTATGGTTAGCCGTATAATGCGCAGTAAAGTAATTATCTTGACCTATTTAATCCACGCCAACAATCAGTAAAGATGATCGTATCCTGTTCAACGTGTTTTTTTTATTAATTCAAGTAACGTAGTTTTTGATCTATCCTTTAAAGTGACTAATCTTATTCTTTTTTGACCCGTTTTCTCAATCATACCTAGTATCCACACTCCTTCAACACGATGACCCCGATTATATTTACGTTTGCCGAACTTTAATTCATCAATCTCAACTATCATCCCATTACCACCTATTTTTTTCCTGTCTGGACATTAACTTTGGAATCAGAATACGTGCTGTTTTCTTTAACACGAGGGAATTTGATTATACATCAAGAAAAGTAATATAACCGATCAACTTAATGCTTGCTTTTTGCATGAAAAATTCTAGGACGCGTAAAAAATTTACTAACGGAACTTGGGTATAGAAAAAAATGGTGTCTGTCCAAAGGTTGTACCTTTTTTGCATGCAGACGAAGTATATACAACTTTAAAGAATCTTTTTGTTGTACTTTTCGTTAAAAAGCCGCATTGAATGCATTCTACACTTTTAATTTTTGCCTTTATCTCAATTAATTTTTCTAGTTCCTCCTCTCTTAACATTCCAAATTTCATTTTTAGGGGTTATTTTTTTATAAAATTTTTTTAAAACCGAAATCAGGGCAAAAGCTCCCGATTAACCTGTCTTTTTTCTTCCAAATTTTCAATTATTTTTTCAATTCCTTTTTTGTTATCATTTCATATTCCATTTTAGGGGGTATTTTTTTTTATTTTCCTTTTGCCCTAAAATTCAAAACAATAAGTGTCCTTTAACCATTTTTAGTGCGTTAATTATCTTGCAAATATCTTAATAAATATTCTTAGTCTATTTCGTTTTCTTCGATTTTATTGCAACTAAGAACATCCTAAAGCTTACTATTTAATTCGAATGTATAATTTTCATCAAAGCTAGAATCTGTACCACACAATCTGAATGCCTTAGAAGCCAAATCAGATGTTATGCTTGTTAATGCCTCTGATATTGCATTCAAAAAAACTCCCAGCTTGGTCTATCTTTTTTTTGTAAATTCTTTAGGTCCATTTGCCTGTCAATCCTGCCATTTTCTTTTTAAGTTAGCTTTTAATGAAGAATTGATTAAAACATTTAAAGATTGTAAATAGTGAGTTGTTTTTAGGGGAATCAATAATGTTTTGATGTCACTGTTATTAAAACTATCATTAACCTTATCTTTATAGTGAGACTTATAAGTATCTAGAGAAAAAGCTTTTTTTCTTATCCTCAAATGGCTCATTATTAAGGCAGGCGCGAATCCACTGTAAGATTATATTTTGGTCCATGTTCCCGGATTCAGACGTTACAACGCATAAATTATCAGGAACATGACACTTTGGAGGTTTTTTTAGGCCTTTCAAAATAGCCATGCCTCTTAAAACAGAGCCTTCAGATGAGATAGTTATCACTACTGTTATTTTAGTTTTTAAATTTCCTGTGGTATAAGCTTCTGTATTTTTTCACCTGTAAAAGATAATGTGCGAGATTGCATCATATCAATATATACAGGTGTTTTATACATATTATATATCATTGTTTCACTTTTCATGCAATTAAGTTTGTAAATAAAAGATATAAAGTAATTCAAGACAGCATCTTTGATTTATTCAGGTTTTCGAGTATCCTTCTGTCCAAATGAGGTGATTTTGCGAAATAAAAATCTATTTCTTTTCTTAAATCCTTCTAACCAACGCATACTCGATTTAAACTCTGGGATCAAGAGTTCTTCTGCCACCTGAAGTGTTTTATTACGAATATTATAGGCAGAAATGATCCTATTTTTTTCTCCTTGTTCAACTTTGACCCAATCTACTAGTTTATATTCAATTTTAGGCCATTTTGGTCTAGAGCAGTGTTTCTAAACCTTTTTTCTCCTGCGGCACATTTTTAACTATTTTGAAATTTGGAGGCACGCAACGAACTTGCTAACAAGTATTGTCCTTATAAAAAACCATATAAAACATTTTTACTAAACCTTTTTATCATACTCAATAATCCACTATGTGCTTAAACAATGTTTAAACCTTTGATAAGGGGTGTTTGCAAGACAATTTTAAAAAATGATTGATATATTGTAACAATGTTGACACAGCGATATATTGATCAAAGTTTTGCGGCCCACTTGCAAAATTGACGGCGCACAAAGGTGCCGCGAACATAGGTTGAGAATTACTGATGTAGAAGTTTAAGAAGAGGCAGAGGTGGAATCATATACTGCGTGAATCATTTTTTTTAAAGACATGTTCTTTATGAAGTTCTTCCCAAATAACCCAATATCAGGTGAAGCTCTTGGATATAAAATATTTAATGCTCTATGCCAGTGATGTCAAACAAGTGACCCACTTGGCATTTTCCAGTGACCCACTTCTATTTTTTTTTTGAAGAATTTTTGGTGTACTAAATCTGATCACATTGTCAGTAAAACTTGTTATAGAGGTTGCAATTACATATAGCTTTTGTTTAAAACTTTTTAAAATATTTTTTTCGTAAAAATCGTATAATATTTCAAAACGATGTCATTTTATGGATTTTTTGAGTTTGTAAAATTTCCTGAGTGTCCCACTTGAAGATTTGAAGCTTAAAATAAACAAAATTGACCCACTGGGCCATTTTACTCTGACATCACTGCTCTATGCCATCCTTCAAGACAATTCGTGGTTCTTGGCATGTCGTTTACTACTCTATGGTACACATTCAAAAATTGATATCATCAAGAGACTTATTTATATAATTTTTGTAAAAATATTCTTAAAGTTCTTCAAATAAAGCGTGATTTGGTGGTTGAATTATTTTTTGTTTTAAAATTGTGTAATACTCAATAACCCTTTCGGGATTTACAAATGATAATGCCAAAAAATTTTGAACATATTCCCTGAAAATAGCTTTAGTGTTATACGTTGTAATTAAATTTAAAGCTTGTATTTTCCGCCACATATTTTGGGAAAAATGAAAAAGACATCCGTATAAATTTATTTCAGGAAACTTTTTTTCGAAAATCCTTCCTAAGTGCTATTTCAAAATCTAAAATAATTGCCATGGGATTTAATCTCGGCACTTTGGTAATTATATAGTCACATATTTTTAAGTATCCCTTTTCATTTTTTGTAGCCATTAAAACGAACATTAAAGGTATATTTTTCCCTTTAAGATTAGTCACAAGGGTGTATAATTGTAAAAACCTATTTATACAGGATTTAAACGTTCCATCCATGCAAATTACCTTGCTTTTTTCGAGATGAATAAGGTTTTCATCTTTGTAAAATATAACTATCCTGTTCTCATCTTCGATTCCAGAGTCATATTGCAAAAAACTTCTCCCGTAGATAAATTACGGATAGAAGTAGGAATATCTGATGCCTCAGAAGAAAATATCAGGTGTTTGGCCTTCCTGAACCTTTTTATTCTATCTGTGAGCGATTCCACAAAAGGTGTGTTTGCTAATTCCAGCTGAGAGAACGTACTGATAGTCCTGTGTATAAGATTACGGGACGTCTCAGTAGTTTCTTCTGCTCTCTCCATCATCCTTTGGAGCCCGAACATAACTTGATTTTTTTGTAAAACAAAGACCATGATCATGTTCGTTTAAGGAAATTATTGCTAGATCCTTCGATGCGTGAAAAGGTGCTCAACATTCACCTATTCTACATCTCCATATTATCTTTTCACTTTTTTCTTCTCTGAAATTATAGCAATATCTTTTATAGAGAAGTTTTGGTTTGCCTCTTGTAGGAATAATTTTTACTATTTCTTCATGATTAAATTTTCCATGGGATAAATTTTTTCGACCCCTAAAACGGGTACGAAAAATCGGACAGCCGGTCAGATACCATTTTATGTATTTTTTTAAAAAAAATCCTATTTTATTTTTGTTGCGAATACTTAAAAATTTATTTATTTTTTACCCCTAATTCTAGTTACACAATATGGTGGAGAATGTAGATCAAACGCTAGAAAAACTGTTATCGAGATCATCTATGACTATTACAGCTGTTAATTTCAAAATGATGCTTACAAACTCTTTCTAAGGGAAGAGTACATAAGTTTAAAAGATTATGAAAAAATAAGAGTAATCCTTTCAAAAGCAGAAAAATCCATTATTGAATGGCATAGAGAAAATTATGAGGGGAAAGACATGACATTAATAGAATATGAAAAGTGGAAAGGTAAACTGACAGAACATTTTGGGACAAGCATGACCTTATTAGAGTTCATGAAAGAAAAAAAAAAGAAGAATGAGAATTTCTATGACTACTTTAAACGGATGAAAAGGTCAGGAAAGAATTTAAAACAGAAAGAAGCTTCCATTTTAGACGTTATTAGACTTAATTTAAAAAAAAAACGGGTTTAAAATTAAAACACTCTCGCTGGAGAAAGATGATTTGCAGAACCAGCATTAGATCTGACTCNGGGAAAATGTAAATTCGAATAAACAAAGTAATGTGAAGAAGATTTTATTAAACTAAGAGAAACGTTACTCATTGATTTAGTGCTAAGATAACCATCCTACGGTAACCGTAAATTCGTTTGTATGCGAATAAACGGTTTTGCCAAAAATCTAAATTTGTTCGTTTTTTCGTCGAAAAAAATTTGAATGGTTTTAATAAAAAAAGAAAGGTGAGTGACCGTTTCCTGTCGGGTTTGAAAATTTTAAAAAGGGCAAAAAAAATAAAAACAAAATTTAAGGATTTAATCTTATTAGATGAAGAAACATATTATGACATTTGGATCTATTAATTTTATACTCCCAAAGAAACTGTAGTAGATACTCAATATGCAAGTTTTTGGGAATCCCGTGTCTTTCATAAATAGCTCTCTTAGATTGAGACCAGAAACCTTCAACTCCTTGTGTATGAATGCTTCGGTCTAGTGGATTTAAAAGAAATTATGGAATGATTAACGGTAAGATGATTAAATCAGGCATTCTCCTTTTCGCGGAATCATATCCCCTCCACTGATCCGTTAGTACAATTGTCCTGGGTAAAACATAGTCATTTATAATTCCAATCATTATTCTGCATTACGATTAGAAACAGGTACAAGAAAGGCTCGTTTATTCCCACGCTCTATACCACCTACGTACCATTGTCCGTGTATATTTCGTCCACGATTATACTTTGATTTAAAAATAGACTTTCGTCTATTTTTACAATTTTAGTCGACCATTTTCATCGAACCCGCCAAGTCTTTCATTACTAGTTTCCACCTCTTCCAATATGACATCCCTTATCAGTTCAGTGTATCTAGTCACTGTTTTACGGCTAATATTAAGTTCATGAGCTATTGAAATAAAACTTTCTTTCTTTAAATATTTGTGAATGATGAAGAAAACGTCTTTAAAACTAAGTTTAAAAGCTTCAAAAAAAGAATCATGTCTGATGTTTATAGAAGAGGAGCATTCTGAACTACAGCACCATATATAACCATCGCGCTTTCCATTCTTCTTTTGGAGCATCATTTCAGTGCCAGGTCCACAATTTGTACATAGCATAGAATTATTTATGAGTTTCATTCTAGCCAAAAATTCTATAGCCTTGTCTTGATCGTTAAAAAATATCGTGAATAAACGATTCCCTAAGTATAATTTCTTTTATATTTTCATCTGTATAAAATAATTCTTCATCCACAATTCATCTCCTCGAAATTCTCATCATTTTAAGAGGGGTCCCTTAAAAATTTTCAAAACCGACAGGAAACGGTCGCGCACCAAATAAAAGATTTTAAAAGCTTTATTATAGATTTAAATTAAAAATTTATAGATTGAGTCATTTTAAATAGATTTATAAGAATAATAGATTTATTTAATTTACTTATTCGCATTTAAAATTCACGTGTAGCTGTAAAGCATTCATGTACTCTTCACGAGAATAATGTTTATAATTTTTGACGATTATTCTATTTTTTCCTTAGCTCTTTTAGTTTTTTTTTACCTTCAAATAATCCATTTTTATAACGTTTAAGAGTATAAACAGCTTGTGGAAAAATTACGTAAACACCTAAAAAAATTGAATTAAAGAACCTTTTCACACGTTGATTGTTCTTAAAGTGCAGTATTATGATATTAAACATTTTAAACCTTTTATTTCTACTTTTGTTGCCTTTTATAAGTCTTCAAATATATACATTACAATAATTTTTAATTTAGCGTTGTGCAAAAATTTCGTGAACAAATAAAAAATTTTATTTTTTTTTTATTTTGTATAACCACCCTGTCTTCTAAGTACTTTTTTACATCTTTTGTTAAAGAATAAAGCATAATTTTGACATGTTGTAAGGTCAATTGTTCTTACTCCTCAATAATGAACTCTTTTAATTGATCAATATTTTTAGGGTTTTGAAGTGCAGCCTTATTCTTTAAAACACCTTAAATAGGATCAATTGGGTTCATATCTGGTCTTTGACTTGGCCAATCCAGCACTATAATATTTTTATCTGCTAAAAATTGCTTTGTAAGCTTAGAAGTGTGCTTAGGATCATTATCCTGAGCAAGATGAAATTCGTCAAGGTGCATTCGAGACGCGCTAGGGATCAAACAGTTAGCTAATATATCAATGTATTCGACACTATCCATTCTTCCATCGATTATTCTGATCATATTTATACCATGATATGAAAAACATCCCCATATCATAACCGATCCTCCTTCGTATTTTAAAGTCTTTAACATATTGGTATCATCAAAAATCTGATCGTCACCACACCATACAAATGGCTTGTTATCGTTATATAATAGATTAATTTTTGTTTCATCAGTAAATATCACCTTCTTATGCTCTTTGACTCCCATTTCTACAAACTTACTAGCCGCCTCCAATCGACGAACCTTATGTTCAGGTTTTAAGAAAGGTTTTCGTTTTGGAATATGCGCTTTATATCCAAAATTATTTAACGTAGATTTAATTGTAATGGGTGAAAGTTTGGTGCTTGTTCGTTATCCTACCGGATTTTTTTAAAAAATTGCGACCCCTAAAATATGAGAAATTGGATTTTGTAATTTCCGGTAGGATAACGAACAAAAGCACCGAAATCACTTTCAAGATAATAGAAAAGCTGTTTTAGTTTGTTAATTGTTGTTAATACACTTTTATTGACTTTATAAATGGCCAATATAAATAAAATTGTTAATTGGTAAATTGAGTTTATTGGTAAAAAAATATATTGTTTAAAGAAGATGGTATGAACGGGTTTAGTAGTTGTTTCATTTAATCTTTAAACAAAATCTAAAAACAATTAAATCCATTTTTTTATGTTTAGTCATAAATTTTCTTATCTTTCCTTGATTTTTTTTTGTTTTTTCCCCTCATTTTTTCCTTATTTTTTATGTTTTTTCCACCCAAAAGTAGCTACCTTTGGGTCCGGTAGGATAACTACAAGCACCGAAAGTTTTATTTCATTAGACTTTTCCAACTCTAATGATCTTTTTTTAGAGACAAAAAGGATTTGCTATCCTACTTTTAAGGTGCGCAAAAATTATTGTTGTGACTGAGCCCGGGATAACTGGTTAAACTGTTGTCTGGATAGGTACCTTGCATGAGGGTTCCTGTCTTCTGTTTCTTATATACTTTTTGGAGGAAAGACTGCCCTCCAAATCGGGGATGGGCCGCTCTAGGCGTGATGCTGGACTTGATCTCTAAAAGGTCCAGGCATCTACGACAATTATATCATCAAAACATTTTGTAGGGCGTCCTCGCATATCAGTAGTTAATTTTTTCTTCTTTACTAAAAATAATGCACAGAATTGTAAGAAACTCTGCATTTATCAGCGATCTTCCTGTAGCTTAAATTTAGATCCCCATAAGCCTTGACCTTACCAACAATCTCCTCATTTAATTTTAAAACCATAAGTAGGGGCACGTAATTTTCGTATTTACGAAATAGATGCGAATAAATGCGAAATTTAACCATAAATGCGAATAAATGCGAAATTTACCATAAATTAGAATAAATGGGAAATTCACTATTTATGTCAAAAGTTTAATGATTTTTGTATGATTTACAGGATTTTCACTTAAATAAGGCCTTCTTTTTGACAACTTTATTTTTGTTTTAATGATTTTATAATATAAGACTCGGTCTTATTTACGAGCACGTTCAAAAAATCGAATCACTATTTTGCAGGAAAAAATACAGCAAATCTATCTTAAAGTGTATAAAAACGTTAAACTCATTCTAAAGACTTATTTTAGCACTTAAAATTTCTTTTTATCAACTTTCAATGTATTTTATGTAAATATTAAATTTTTTATGCTTTTTGAATGGATAAACATCCAAATTTAGGAAATAAAGTTTTTGCATCGTAAATAAGCCCCAACTGAAGTAAGCTCGAGACTTAATTTACATGAGAAACCGGTAATTTTGTGTATTTTGATATAAGTTTTTGCTCCATATCACGAAATAAAGATAATAAATGTTTTTTTAGCCGTATTATCCTAATTCAAATTATTTTTTTTTGTATTCAATAGTAAATGCGAAATAAATGCGAAATTTGCGATTTTTTAAAATAGTAAATGCGAAATTGGAGATTTTTTTTTGCGAAATTTACGTACCTCTAACCATAAGGTAAAGAATTAACTTTTTTCATACTTCTTTTTGGAGGGAAATTTATAATTTTTTTTTGTTCACGTAATTTTAGCACAGCACTAAATTAAAAATTGGTATAACGTAAATAATTGAAGACTTATAAAAAACAACAAAAGTAGAAATAAAAAGTTTAAAATGTTTAATATCATAGCATTGCACTTTAAGAACAATAAACGTGTGAAAAGGTTCTAAAATTCGAATTTTATGGGTGTTCAAGTAATTTTTGCACAAGATGTTTATCCATTTCTTCACAATCGAGTATTCTTAAAATAAAAAGGGCGATATTTGTTTTTTTTTGTCTCCATTCTCTTGTCATGGTTCTATTCCAGCTTTCTGCGTTGTTAGAAGTCCGAGGAATTTCATTATTTACCCTATCAAATACATTCAAAAAATTTATATTGGCGACAGCTCTCCCCTCATTATCTTTTCTTATTACATT
This sequence comes from Nosema bombycis CQ1, assembly GCA_000383075.1. Lineage (NCBI taxonomy): Eukaryota > Fungi > Microsporidia > Nosematidae > Nosema > Nosema bombycis. The sequence continues at coordinate 145,855 of KB908916.1, read as the reverse complement.
GGAAACTAAGTAATTTTTTTTAAAGTATATCTGAAAGTTAGCTGTGGTTGTAATTAAATTATCTTGACCAAATTTCTTAATATCTTCATAAAAAACCGGAACATCTCGTCTTGGCACAAAAGCTAATCTAAGAATCTTTGAATACTAAATTATAGTTAGAATTATTTTTAAACCTTTCTATGCCCCCCATTGCAGCGACTCTTTTATAGGCTGCCTGTCCAAGATGAAACAAGCATCCATTACAGTTTGCTTCAGGGAATAGATGTTTGCAATGCATTGACTAATCCTCTCTCAAAATCAGTTTCAAAATTCTCAACATTCTTAGTAACTAATTCCTTACATTTATCAAAGGCTCTGGAATATGACCTTTCACTTTTTCCTTTGAGTAAAGTATAAATATATGGAAAATTATTACCAAAAAGTCCATGAAAGACAACAATTTGGTAAAATCCTTACGGAGAAGATTTAAACGTTATATCGACAACGAACGTATCTATTTTTTTTATCATACTTTTTTTGAATTCTGAAAAAAATATTATAAATCTATCGTTATCTTGCATATCACTATCAAACCTGTGAAAACGATTTTTTTTTGAATCTACTTGTAAGACTTCGGGTATATTCATGATGCAACCAGTTATAAATCCGAGCCTTGAATTTCTTGTTCATTTGATTGTATCTCTTAAATATTCTCCGGAAGGCATTTTAGTGATATCTAAGCAAGCTGACAATGTTGGGAGTTGTTTTTTTTATTATTTCATAGGAGTTTTCATTGCTTGTAGCAACTTGTTCTTTTATTTTTTTGATAGTTCTTTTAAAAATGCATTTTTCAGGTAATAGTTCATGTGGATAAATTACTTTTTTAACGATTTCGTTTTTTTCGTTCGTTGAAATGGCACCTCTACAAGACCTATTACTGCACCTCCATCATCTAGTGCCGTCCTTATTATAGTCTAAAGCAGAGCTTCTCAAACTTTTTAATGTCATGGACCCCCTGCTATGTTTTTTTGTGTTTCGTAGACCCCCTAGTAACCTGAATGACCGTAAAAACATTCAGTTTTACTATCTTAGACCCCCCTTTTTGCACGGAATCAAAAATTTTCTTTCGATACGTAGACCCCCTGTCGGCTTTCATGGACCCCTAGGGTTCTATATAGACCACTTTGAGAAACACTGGTCTAAAGCATATATATGATCTTCATACCGGAATCCGCAAACTTGCCTGTAGGCGAGTTTACGGATTCTCGTCCAGAAAATTTGTTCCGTAAACTCATCTAGAAAATCCCGTTCAAAAGACAACAAGTTTTTAGAGGGAAAAAATAAAAATTTACTTAAAAAAATGAGATCATTAAAACATTTAAATCAAATTATAAATAAAAAAAGATTTTTAATTAAAGATTTAATTCATTTTCACCTCGATTTTCATTACTGCTATTATTATTTTCATTTTTACTTTCAAATTTAAAATAAACTGTTTATAAAATTGCTGACCTATGAACATCTCGCGAAAAAAATCAGCAGTTTCTAGCAAATCGGAGTATTAAATTTTCTCTTTTATCTGATTTGGTGTCGAAACACCCATAAATACATCTTTTTAAATTCAAAATATTAAATTCTTCGCAGTTTAGAAGTGTAGATATAAATTGGGCGATGTTCGGATTTGTCGTCTGCATTCTCAAATTAAGCACCTTGTTAAAGCTTTCTGCATTGTTTGTAGTTCTAGGGACACCGTTTTTTATTCTAGTGCATGCATTCCGAAATTTTATTGGAATTCTTGGACTACCGATTCTGTGGTTAGTCATTTCTAAATAGTTCTTTTCGAAATATCTTTGAAATTTGGTTAAATGCTCATAATTATTGTCACTAATATATTTCTTAATATCATCATAAAAGAGCTGGACATTTTCTTCCGGGACATATCCCAGACACAACATCATTTTAAAGGCCTTTTTAAAAACTTCATCGTTTTTATACCTTTCCACATCCCCTTGTGCCTGGACTCTTCTCCATGCAGCCTGCCCTAGATGGAACAAACATCCATGAAAAGCAGCTTCTGGAAAAGAGACTCACAGTGCATTAACTAATGCTCTTTCGAAATCAGTAATGACAAATTTAACATTAATTGTAGAGAGCTCTTTACGGTACTGCGATCAAGGACCTGGGGAATGACACTTACCGATTTGAGATTAATGCATTAAAGAAAAAGTGGAAACGACATGCAGACCAACTCAGGCTTTATGCCCCCAGGGGCTCACCTAGAGCGCGGGAATGTTGCGAATATTTTAAAATCTTTATATTTATTTGTCCCTAATTATAGTTACACGATAATTTAAATCTTTTTTTTTTATTTTTTTTGCTGTCCCATTTTTTATGAAACCGCAAACAGAGAAGCACCTATTTGTTAAATATTTACACACTTAAATAATCTTTAAAGCTACTTTCATTTATAATATTAATCTAATGTGCATTGACCATTAAAAATAATATGTTAGAACAAAAATCTCTTTAAAACCAATATCCGAATTTTATATAGTTCAAAAACTATTTAAAAACATAAAAAAAACCTTTAAATATCAACACGGCCTTGTTTTTAATAGTTTGTCTCGACATGCAAATTTTGAACGTAAATTTACGAAATAAAAATTTTACCCCTTTTTTTAAAACCGTATGATTCCAATCCTTTCCTCAAAAGTCAAACAGAAGAGAAATTTATAGAAATTAAATTTGGCTATTCCCGGATGACACTAAAAGCCCTTTTAACGGGAGATTATAGTATCTTGTCAAATCACCCATTTTTAGATTCTGTCAAAACTTTATCTAAAATAGAAATTTTTTTTTTTAAAAAAACATTTCATAAAAGAAAGGAAGATCAATCTTTATTAAAAACATGTAGAAGCCCTTAAATAGAATATAAAGGCTATTTAGCACAATAACCACAATATGTTGTCATCAAATGCCTTTTTTAAAAAATACTATTTTTCTTTTTTTTTTTTAACTTTCGATATTTCAAAAAAGAAAGCAACAAAAATTTTTTTTCAGGTCGTCTTTTCTTGAGGAAAGGCTTGAAATCCTCTAAAAAACACTTATTTACCAGTCTCTGGTCATAAGTAATGATGCTTTACACTCATTCCTTTCAAATGGCATTTATGAAACCATTTTTGATTCTAAATGGGGCCATAAAGGTTTCAGCCTAGATCCTATGCTTCTTGCAGTTTTATTTTTTTGTAAAGTATATTTTTTCTCGTTTCCCTCCATTCTCTAAGATTCTTAGGTGCGACTCTTAATATCCGTGAAGTCAGCTGCACATTTCCATTGTTTCTTTTGAGTTCTTCTAACGCACTTATTTTGGTAAATTCCCAATATAAGCCGGCATAAAAAATATAGACCGGCATAAAAAATATAAGCCGGCAAAAAAAATATAAGCCGGCATAAAAAATATAGACCGGCATAAAAAATATAGACCGGCATAAAAAATATAGACCGGCATAAAAAATATAAGCCGGCATAGGAAATTGCAGAAATATGCACACTTATGGGAAAAAAAACAAAAAACTAAAACAAAACTTTTATTCTCGAAGCATATCTGATAATATAATAAGGAGTTCATTAAAGCGAATATGTTTGGGATGTTTTTTTAAATACAAATTCGAATAAAAAACCTTCTAAATCGTCCTTTCTAACACCAAATTTATTTCTATTGGCCCTCTTTGCGTGAGACCAACAATTCTCAATATTTTGAGTATGGACAACAGGATTATCGGGAGACACGAAATTCAACGAGTGGTTTACAGTCAGGTGACTAAAATCTGGGTCTTGGGACAGTGCATTATATGCTGCCCAACAATCGCTGATAATTGTAGTCCCTGGATGGCAATTATCTTTGATTATAGGCAGGAGGGTCGCTGCTGATCTATCCAAAACTGGAAAAAATGCGCACTTTGTCGACCCTCTCTCGACCATCCCAAAGACCCAGGATGCACCTGAGTACCTTCCTCTGTTATATTTGCGTCTAAAAAACAGAGACTCGTCAATTTCGACAATTTTTGAATTGCCATAATCGTCGTGTCCACCCAATAAATCTCTGTTTTCCAAAAGATGGTCTTGTATGGTCTCACGCATAGTGAAACACCACGAAGTAAGAGTGTTTTTACTTAGTTTTTGCTCTCTGGAAATGTCAGAGCTTAATCTGTCTTGACACCACATAAACATAAAATTAAAAAATTTGCTCATGGAAACCCTTTGTCCTTCAAAAATTGAGTTAGACCTAACGCTTATTTCCTTGCGACAAGGTCTTTTGCTAAGCCATATATATTTATCAATTGTTTTTTTTTTGAAACTTAAATGCATTCGGCCAGAACACTGGGGACAGATTACAGAATTATTAATTAAGCCGAGCTGGGCATAAAAATAAATTTCTCCTAAAATACTTTCTGATTTCTTTCTATAAATATATTCATATGTAAATTCTATCATCCTAATCTCATGTGGTCTAAATACAAATTCTGAAATTTCTACCTGTAACTCCTTCTTGCTCATTAGGGGTATTTTTTTAAAAAAAAAAATATATTTTTTATGGGCATATTTCTGCAATTTCCTATGCCGGCTTATATTTTTTATGCCGGTCTATATTTTTTATGCCGGTCTATATTTTTTATGCCGGTCTATATTTTTTATGCCGGCTTATATTTTTTTTGCCGGTCTATATTTTTTATGCCGGCTTATAATGGGAAAGCGCCCTTATTTTTTAAGCAACCGTAAAGGATCTTCTTTTCATAGCAAATAAGCCCGGGCTTATTTACGCGAGAATCCGGTAATTTCTGTCCACGGATCAGACAAACTAACACAACCTTTCGTAACCCTATAAGAACTAAATTTTTTTTTTATCATCCGTCAATTCTTTCGCTGACTCTTCGCTTAGACCTGCTTTTTCTTCACTTGCGACTTCTCTTACCTTTTTCTGGCCTTTTATTATTGTCTGACCACTCGCTTTACCCTTATAATTATGATTCTGGTAGCAGGTACTTACCATATGCTCTCTCTTACCGCATAGAAAATATGTTGGGCCACCTCGCTTTGTTCCCTTATCGGTCACTACCCTTTTGACCACTTCATTATGCGATCATTGTTCTCTGTGCCCATGCGTCTTCCTAGTCACTTGGAGTCTTTCGCATATTTCATAAAGATTGTCCCATGAGAGTTTTTGGTATTTAATTTGATTGTATCTGCCATCTTCTTTGACAACCCTTTAATAACGAACGCAATAAGTACCTCCTCGGAGTATTCCTCTTATAGCTATACTAAACATTTGGACTAACCAGGGGTGGGCAAACTACGGCCTGCTAGATGCTTCATCTGACCCGCCAGCGATTTTTCTAAAAAAATAATTATTAGATTTTTAGTAAAACTTGTCATTCTAAAACAAAGTAAAAGCGAATATCAACAAAATTGTCAACGTTGTTAAATTATATGTAATTACTGTCCTTATTTAAGTTTGGCATGTAAAACATAATAGTTACTTTTTAAGCAACAAAATTCCTTAAAAACTAGTCTAAGTTTTCTAAGGAAATTCTTGCTTTTATAACTCTTAACTTTAACCTTTTATTTTTTTCTCCTTTTGATTTTTTATTAACACCTTTATTTTGAAAATCGAAAACAAGAAAAACGGGCGGATAGGGAGCTTTTTCTGTCTCCGGTTAAAAGTAAGATCAAAAAATAACCCCTGTAATAAAAAACCAAACGTAGAGAAAAAATTTAAAATAAATAATTGGTATGTGACCAGAATAAGCCCGCATTGGAAAAATAAGCCCGCATTGAAAAAAAATAAAAGGAGTAAAATTAAAAAAAAAAGGGAATTTAATAGAGTTTTTATTCAAAAAAATGATACATTGAGCATGTTAGTTCATTAGTCATTAACAGAACGCATATTATATGTTTATTTGGTCGATGTAACCGAAATCCACCAAAAAAGGGGGTCGTGAAAATTTTTATTTTTTACCCCTGTTTTGGAAAAAACAGGGGTAAAAAATAAAAAAAAACTGCGCAGAGATTACAAGAAAACAATTTTTTTTATATCTTAGGAGTAAATCGAGGATTATTGTATGAAAACGTCACATTTTAATTATGATTAAACGTTTTTAGATTAAATTTAAGTTTTTATTTACAAATTTATTTGTTGGTTTTTTTTTAAAAAAAATTATTTCTCAAAGAAAAGAAAAATAAAATTTCATTCTTCGTAAACAAGACTTTTTTATGACAAAAACAAGACAAAAACACCTCAAAATTCACAAATAATATTCTTTTAAAGGTTATTTTCTTTCATTTATGTTAAAAAAAAAATAATTTTTTATTCTTCTCTACATTTCATTTTTCAAAAAAAGGGGTTAAAAATTTTTTTTTCGAGGACCCCCTTTTTTGGTGGATTTCGGTGTCATCCTCCGTTTATTTTATTGTTGCCTCAATTAAATTCTGCATCTTTGACATTTAAAATACCATAAAACGGTCAAAAGTTGGCGAATTTTGTACGTTTTACCCTTAAAATTTCAGAATATTTTTTTTAAAAATTTTATTTCTGTAAAGGGGGGTACTTTAAAAAATTCAATGCGGGCTTATTTTTCCAATGCGGGCTTATTCTGGTCAGATACCAAATAATTTAATAAAATAAGCATCGGATGAAATGATGATTTTTTTAAAAGTATGTAAAGGACAAGTTAAAGCCCATTTTTTTCTTGATCTTATTCTTATCGGCGTTTGTAGTTTCATACCTGTTCAAAACCCTTCTATTGTATTGGTATGAACTCCGATTTCCAGGTCAACAAAATAAAGGTCATGGTTGACCGTATAATGAGCAGTAAAGCAGTTATCAAGACATATATAACCACGCCAGCGATCAGTATGGATATTCGTGTCTTAATCAACGTGATTTTTTATTAAATCAAGTAAAGTAGTTTTATCTATCTTTAAATGCGACTAATCCTATTCATTATTGTCCAATTTTCTCGATCATTCCTAGTATCCACATTCCTTCAACGCGATGATTGTAATTGTATTTACGTTTACCAAACTTTGATTCATCAATTTCAACAATCATCCCATTACCACCTATTTTTTTTTGTCTAAACATCAACCTTGGTACTAATACAGAAGCGGTTTTTTTTAATACAAGGGAATTTGATTTCACAAACAGAAAAGTAATATAACCGATCAATTAAATGATTAAGTAGAAACCGATTTCCTCGGGGTTTGAATTTTTATGAGGACCCCCCTATAAAAAATTGAGCGTGATAAAAGAGATAAGTTTTACAAATAGTTAAGGATAAGGGCCAAAATCCATAATTTTTTTGAAACTCTGGTAATTTGATAAAAACTTTTAAAAACCCTAACATTAAAGATATAAATAAAACGTTATACACAGTTTTCCATCACTTAAATAGTCTAAAATGTTCCAAAATGTTTTTCTTCTTCTGTTTTTCGTTTTTCTACTACTTTATTTTTTTTCAAAAATCCAAGGAAATCGGTTTTTACCAATGATTGTTTTCTGCATGAAAAATTATAGAACGCGTAACAAAATTTATCAAGGGAATTTTAGAGGTAAACAATGGTGCCTGTACAAGGTTATGCCTTTTTTTTGCATGCCGACCAAGAACTACATACAACTTTATAAGGTCTTTTGTCGTTCTCTTTGTCAAAGTGCCATACTGAATGCATTCTTTGCTCTTAACATCAGCCTTTATTTTAATTAATGTTTTTAGTTTCTTCTTTCAACATTCCAAATTTAATTTTTAGAGGGTATTTTTTCAAAATTTATTTTTAAACCGAAATTAGGGTAAAAGCTCCCGATTAGCCGAAAAGAAGATTTAGAATGCCGATCCTATGAGCGAGAACGGGACTAAACATACTTTTTACAGAGTATGATGGCGGGGCTACGGGTCAAATGTGTTCAGAACAGTTGCGGTTTTCAAAGAACATAATATTTTTCCTTGTTTTAACTCTAAACATGCTTATGGAAACTTTAATTTAATAAGTGACAAAAAAAATATTTACGTGGAAATTTTAAAAGGATATTTCTAGTCAACAATTATTTTATTAAAAACAAACAACTTGAAAATAAACATCTACTTTGGCTGGGTATATTATTGTGTATAAAATTGCTAGGCATAATAAGCCATACTCGGAAGGTGAATTTATAAAAGATTGTTTGGTAGATGTAGGGAAAATTTGTTGCCCAGAGAATGCACAAAGTTTTAAATCTGTAGGTTTATCGAGAAAAACAGTTACAACAAGGATATATACCATTTCTAACAATTTAAATCTTCAATTGTTTGAGAAAATAACAAAATTTAGATACTTCTTCTTAACTATGAACGAAAGCACTGACAAGCCTGATACGGCCTAAATATTAATATTTATAAGAGTAATCGAAAAAAATTTTAATTTGACTAAAGAATTGGCGTGTTTAAAATTTTTTAGAAGAAACAACCGGTCAGATTTTATATAACTAATTTAATTAGGGTCTTAAATAGATAAATGCGATTTTTTTGTAATATTTGTTTTTTCACTGCAGATGAGGATTCCAGCATGGTTGGAATTTCAGGATTTGCTGGAATGTTTTTAAAAGAATCAAAATCGCGAAGTTATTTTTTGTACTGTAAATACACTACGATATCTTATGCAGAGCAGCACCGAATATTTCTAGTTTTCTTAATGTCGTTGTGAAATTAATTAATGTAATCCGTTCTAGGGACTTATTCACAGGCAGTTTAAAGAATTTGTAGATAAAATTGACGCAAATTACTCAGATTTAGTTTATCATACAAAAGTTAGGTGGTTAAGTTGCGGATTTGAATTTATACGTGTTTGGTCATTGCTAGACAACATAAAAGATTCGTTGATGGACAAAACAACTTTCTGGAAAGATTTTAGAATCTTAAATGATCGAAATTAGTGTATCGATCAAGCTTTTTTTTACAGATTTACTTGAACATTAAAACAAATTAAATAAGAAATTATGGGGAAGAATTTGTTAATTGATGAAGTGTGGGATATTTAAGATCATTTAAAGCCCAATTAATATTATTTTATAAGTGTATTTTAAAAGAGGATTAAATCATTTTTTTCTAGATTAATTCCCCTTTCTCCTATCAAAGAAGACAAGTTAAATGAATTTGGTAAATCGATGATTAACTAACATTCAGAGTTTGAATCCAGATTTCAAGAATATTCAATCCTCTTTAGACCTGTTTACAATGCCATTAAATGTAAAACCAGAAGAAATCCATGACAATTTAAAGCAAGGCTTTTTTTTAAATTTATCTAAACTTGATTTTAACAAAGCACTTTCAGAAGAACCTTTCCCTGGAATAATAAATGCGGCACAATATTTGAACCACTATCTTATTCCGACCCCCCTTTACAAAAACCCTGACTTGTTCGGTAGAACAGCCAAAGTTAAAGAAGCGGAGGCCATAATATTAGGGGTTAAGTTTTTTTTACATTTATATCAATTTCCTCAAAAATATTTTTTTCAGTTCTGGAGGGAAATAAAAAACTTAAACAGAAAAAATAAAACCGTTGCTTAAATCAGTGATGTCAAACAAGCGACCCGCGGGTCACTAGTGACCCACTTGGCATTTTGGAGTGACCCACTTGGCATTTTTTACAAAATTTCAACTTTTTGGATACGAGTATACTAGCAGAAAAAAATTTTTTTTTTATTACAAATAAAGTGCACTTTCACAAATTTTATTGCCTTTAATTCAAAAAAAGTATTTATTTTTTTTAAAAGTTTCATAGGTGCTGATTTTTTGTTTTAAAGCTTTCATATACTTGGATTTTGCATTTCTCATATTTTGTGGATTTATTTAAACGAAAATTGAGTCGATTTGCTGTTAACAGCACAATTTTTTTGTAAAAATTGATTGGTTAATTTTCACCCTTATTGTTTATTCTTGAAAAAAAATTATTACCCCTAAAATGAATAATCAAAATTCCGAGACTGAACTCCCTCTGCTTAAAGCTGATAAAAGCAAAAGTAAACTGTTATTTCAAAAAACTTGGACTGAAAAATATGGAGTAATAGAGCACAAAGAAAGGGTTTTATGCGTTATTTGTAATGAATTCGTTGTCTGTAGAACTTATAACTAGAGACCGGAAAAATATGAGGTTTTTTATCAGAAATATGAGGTAAATATGTGGTTTTTTTTTTCTAGGGGTAAAAAATTAAAATTTATTCCGTAAATTTACGTTCAAAATTTGTATGTCGAGACAAACTATAAAAAACAAGACCGGATTGAAATTTAAAAGTGTGGTTTATGCTTATTAGATGTTTTTGAACAATTTTATAATCGGGTTTTGGCTGTTAAAGAGATTATTGTTCAATATATTTTTTTTTAGAAGTCGATGCACATTAGATTAATATCATCAAACGGTGGAAGCTATAAAGGTTTGTAAGTGTGTAAACATATAAAAACTATATGTCAAAGTTTGTTATAAATTTTTTAACTACAAAATTATATGTGTAAAGAAAATTATTTAACAAAATTCCAAATTTTTCAAGACAAAAATATGAGGTTTTCAAAAAAATATGTGGTCCCATGTTTTATCCGGTCTCTGCTTATAACGTTGAGAGACATTTCAAAAGTGTTCATAAAGATATTTTTTAAAAAATTCCGAGGAAGCTGGTTTGTTTATAAATATGAAACTTGAAAAATATTATAACGAGGATTTTACCCTGCTCAAATACATTAAAACACCCGAAAATTTAAATTATACTGGTTATATGTTAGCAAAATTGATAGCTCAGCGAGGAAGACCTCTTACAGATGGAGAGTTCATAAAAAAATCGTTTTTAGAATGTGCACCGAAACTTTTCGAAGACTTTGAGAACAGCGAGAAGATTATAAAGAGAATTGAAAATTTATCACTTTCAAGAAATACAATTAGAGAAAGAATTATGGAAATGAATAGAGACGTAAACAAGCAGTTATATAATGATTTAATAGAATGTAATTTTTTTTCAATTTCTTTAGATGAGACAACCGACGCTACCTCAAATGCAAGATACTTTGATGGAGAAGATATGAGGGAGGAATTAGTCAAATTAGAAAATTTGCCATTGAAAACTACAGGAGCAGAAATTTGTAGAGTAGTATCAGAGGTATTTTGTGATTTAAAAGTTGATATTTCAAAAATTGTTTCTATTACAACGGATGGAGCTCAGAATATGGTCGGGAAGCATGCAGGATTTAAAAAATTATTTACTGACATAATTGCGCATCCAGTAATTCCTTTTCATTGTATCATACATCAAGAGGTTTTATGTGCAAAAGCTGGAATGTCAAAGTTTAATGACATAATGGAGGTAGTAATCAGGATTGTTAATTTCATTGTTTCGAGGCCTTTGAACAAAAGAGAATTTGGTTTCTACTTTCAGAGGTCGAGTCTACCTATGATGGTCTTTTAATGTTTAACAATGTCAGGTGGTTAAGTAGAGATAGAGTGTTGGAAAGATTCGTTGAATGTCTTGAAGAAATTAAGCTGTTCGTAAAGAATAAAGATTTAAATAATGTATCTGAGCTTGAGAACGAAGTTTGGTTGACAGAATTAATGTTTTTCACAGATCTATCTATACATTTAAACGATCTTAATTTAAAATTACAAGGCTTCGGTAAAAGTATCGATGTAATGTTTGGTTACATAAAATCGTTCGAAGTTAAAATTCAAATATTCAAAAAGGATATTGATCTAAAAACTTTTAAATATTTTTCTCGATTAAGACTACATTTGAAAAAGACTTCAAAAGTATGTGCAGAAGAATCGATTATTCTTTTTAAAAATATAATCGAATCTTTAGAGAATTCAATTCAAAGAAAGATTCGACCAATTCAGAAAACTAGAACAAACATTGAAGTTCATTAAATATCCTGATCAGGTCGTGCTTGAATCTTTACAGTTAGAAAAGTTTCAATGGATGAAGCTCGATGATTTTGAAATGCAGCTTGTTGATTTCCAGAACAGTATTTGGCTCGAAAAATTTATCGATTTGAGAAAAAAGGTAGAAGAAATGGAACTAAAGCGGCTTATAAATGAAGAATTTATTAATTACGAGACTGAAATAGTAAAGGTTTGGAGCAAAATTCCTGATTCTTACAAGGATTTGAAAAAATTGGCTATGGCTCTTATTACAATTTTTTCCTCGACGTATTTCTGTGAAACATTGTTCTCAGATTTAAATAATATAAAATCAAATAAACGAAATCGTCTTTCAGACGAAGTAAGTAGTGCCTGTTTGATTTTAAAAAACACAAAATACGAGCCCAACATTAAGTTTTATCGGAAAAATTAAATGAAAGGAAGAAAAAAACATATTAAATAAATTCTTTTTACATTTTCTTTTTGCCTTAAAATACTTAGCTTTTTAGTAAAATCGTTACTCACTTCTTTACAAAAAATCAGTAATTTAATGTATTGTGTACGTTCAAGCTACGTTTTAGATAAGAAAACATCAATTTTAAATACTTTAAATTAATATTTTCAAAAAAAGTTAACTTCATTTTATTGGGTGACCCACTTGACTTTTTTGAAATTTGAATTTTGCCCAAACTGACCCACCAACCCATTTAACTCTGACATCACTGGCTTAAATCATCCTTAAACTTATACATCTCTTTTTATATGATATAGAACGTATAAAACTTCTCTTATATAGCAGTTTAAATTTTTTTACGAGCACGAGGCTGACTATTTTAAACATTTCCAAGAACTAAAATACAAAAATCAAATAAAACGTCTTAATTACATCTAAAGTATTGTTTAGAACGCTGTATTATGCTCATAAACTCAAAAATTTTATCATTAAAATTGATCGGAATACCACTAAGTCCATTTCAAAGAAGGGTCTTATAGAATGGGTCTCGTTATAAAGGGGGGGGGGTCTTATGACATGGAAGGGGGGTCTAATGACATGCGACATTTAAAAAAAGCCCATCACTTTGATCTTTTTAATGATTATAAATTCTTTTGCCCGAAAAAGTTAAAAACCATTTATAACGGAAACTATTTATTATAACGAAAACTGCATCCGTTTTTTTTTTCAAACTTTTAAATGGTAACAAAAAAAATTACCTTGTAATTTTGATCCACGTGATGTGTTGTAACTTGATTTAAAATGATAAAAAATTTACAGATAAAAAAAATTAAATTGAAATTCGTGGTGTTGCTGTTAATGTAATTCGAAGATGTTTTCTAGACCAATTTGCACGATCAGATTTATTGAAAATTGATGGCCGTTTTCGTCTTCTGCTGATATAATTTTTTCTTAATATGTTATAAATTGTAACGAATATAAGTGATTCTAAAAGTAAAACAATTTTTTGTATATACTTTCGAAATTCACCATATCAATTCTAGAATTTGCGATTTTTAATATAAAAATAACACCATCTCTACCCTCAGATAATAAAAATATGGACGAAAACTTTTCTAATTATGATAAACGTGAAACACCTGCAAAAAGTATTTTGATACTTAAATCATTCGGAAACACAAATAATCGACTCGTTTTTTCCTTTGATAAAGAAAATTTTGGTAATTTCGAATGTAATATAAGTGATGATATGCTAAATCATGTTTTTTTGACAAAACCCAGGTTCGGGCTAAATACACCTTTAGGAAGTTCACTAGATTTTTTTAGAATGTTATATCAACATTCTCTCAAAAAACACGATGAAGAATACAGAGAAATAGTTAAAAAGTTATACAGCAGTGGTTCCCAACCTTTTTAGGTTCGCGCCCCACTTCCGGGATTTTGAAATCGAAAATGCCCCCTTGCCCCTGCAAAAATAAGAAAATGCCCCCCTAACTCACGCAAATATATGAAATGCCGAAGACAAAAGGGACAATTTTAACTGAAAAAAATTCGAAATGCCCCCCTAAAATTACAAAATGCCCCACTTGGGGCCCTAGGGCCCCCCTTGGGAAACACTGTTATACAGTATCAGTTATGAGGATAATATTGAACAAGGGCATGATCTTAAAACCTTTGAAGAGGTCTGTTTAAAGCAGGATAAAAAATTTAACAAGTTTCTTTCTAAAAATGACGCAACCTCTTACCTTTTTTCGGTAGATGAAGATGATGGTAGGATAATATACAGAGAAAAGGCTATTGTTAAGATTGTTAGTTGTGAGGTTGATTTGTGTTATTTAGAGACACCGGAAAGGGACATTAGAGATGCTATGATTGAGTTCTTAATAAAATTTAATGAGATGTATTTACAAGGATTTTTAGGGACCAAATATTTAAGAACACTAATGGATTTGAATGATAAATATGCTAAAAGATTGTCTAGTATTGCTTACGATGAAGACAAACAAGCTTATACTGAATTATTTGAATCGTTTTCTAAAGTTGATCATCTTTTACAACAAAACTATGAAGATTTGGCTAACATGAGTGTAGAAGATCGCAGAAAATTTTATGATGAAGAAATTATGGCTATATTTAATAAGAGCAGTAATGCCTTTATCATGAAATTTCTAATTGACCCTTTCCCTAAGTATCTAAATTTTTTAATCAAAAAAGTATTTTCAAAAGCTCTCTTTTACTATTCGTATAATTCTGATATCTTTTCTTTACATTCAGCTGAATATATTGAAACACTGCTCGAATTAAGAAATCATTTCAAGAAAATTTTTGGGCGATTGGATCTATCAGAAAAATCTATTGAGAATTTAATTATGTTTTTTCTCGAAGAAAATATTTAAATAAATTATTTGTAACGTTAAATTAAGTGTCGCGCGCCGGGGCCGCGCGGCGTGCCCATCGCGCGCACCCCATTTTTCCTTAAATCTGCTGTTTCCAGCTTTTTATATTTTAAGGGTTGACTTATGGAAATTTCATATTAAAATGTGCCAATTTCGGGCTCGAACTCGTGAGGGTCAGACATGCAATGCCAATGTCTAACCGCTGAGCTATTCGGCACATAAAAACAATACATGTTATATATAGCATATTCACACTATTTGATTGATTTATATTTTCCCAGGCATAAATTTTGTGCTTTATAGAGCAATTTTTTACTATATTACCGCTAAGATGATGGATAAAGAACCAAAAACAAAAAAAAAATACGTGTAACTTACGAAATTTTACTAAAAAAAGAACAATAAAGATATATATAATTTTTATCAGAAAAAAGACACTTCATTTTGTACACTAAAGAACAAAAAATTTAATTTTTTTTTATCGGGCAGTTTATGTCTTTACCTATTGTTGTCCTGTGTTTTATTTTTTTTGTCTTAAATTAAAAAATGCACTGTTCTGAAGCTAAAAATTAAGTTTTTTGAAAAAAATAATCATAATGCCCCCTTATAATTTTCAGATTTTTTCTTCGGCACACCCTCATTTTTTTTATAAAGTTTGTCCGGGATTTGAACTGCGCGCGATGGGCACGGTGCGCGCGCTGGGCGCGCGACATTAAGAAATATGTAAAAAGCTTTATGTAATTCTAGTTAAATGTGACAAGACCAATTAAGACCTGTAATCCCATTTAATGGCACATGTGTGACTTGGCAGAAAATTTTAAAGATATTAAAAGCCTTTTCATACTAAATCAATAACCAATAAACAGAGCCCGGAAAAAAAAGTGGTACCATTTTTTTTTCTGAAACCCGATATTTTTACCCTTTTGATGTTTCGAAATTTCGCTACTTTTTTCCCTAAAAGGTAAAAAATTAAAATATATAACTTTTAAAATACCATAATCTTATTAAAACAATTTTTATTTCTCTTTTCACATATTAATTAGACTCTTTGATAGAAATTTTTATACTATTTTTTTACAAAAAAAAACATTTGAAGTTTTATAATACTTTCGACTACCAAAAACGTTACAATCAAATTGTTTCTATCAATACGACATAATTATGATGCCATTTCTTTATTCCGGCCTTGTTTATTAAAGTTTATTTATTTAAAAAAAATTGAACGGGAATTTACGAAATTATGCTTTTTTACCCCTGCACAAAAAATTGCCGATATTTTGCCGATATTTTTTAGGAAAAAGCCGATTTTTTCCCGGGCTCTGCCAATAAACCTTTTAATATCGAAATGAGCAAGTTGTTTTTACTGCATTTTCTGAGTAGATTACAGCTTAAACTAAACGTAATGAAGATAATAGTTTATAAAAACAGACTTGTTAAACATGAACAATAATGCGATACTAAAATATTTTGTTTAAAATTGTCTCTCTTATAATTGCACTTCTCTTTAAATATAAAAAAATAAACCTTTTATGATCCAAAATGGTATTGATATAATCAAATTAAAAGTTTTAATAAACGCTAATCTGCTTATACAATTTAAAAATATGTGTTTTATTATTAAACTTTAAAAACTCCAAATATATTTTTAAAGAAGAATAAGAACGATAGAGCTAACATTGTCAATATACACGTAAGTTTCTCTTGTCCCCTCAACCAATCTTTATATTTAACTTCATAATCTATTCTTATGTTCCTTTCGTATTTTTTATCTATATAACGTGTAATATCTACAAGTTTAAAGGTTTTTTTCTTTGTTTTGATAAATTTAAAAATCGATGTGCCAGGATGAGATATTTTTACATTATCAAAGCCAACTAATTCAGAACTCTTGATAACCTTATCATTTACTATTAATTCATCAAATTCGCTTGTTCTAATTTCCAGACAATCACCATAAACCTCAAGCAAATAGAAAAATAACATTTTAGGGCTAAACAAATGAAATCTACCTTATAAATTAATTTTGTTTGAAAAGTGAAATATGAAGTTAAATAAATTTATATGCGTTTGTAATTTTCTAATAATTACGGCAAGGTTCCTCGACTTATCAATCTCAAGTCCTGGTTTTGGACACGTCCTTTTTCCTTGAAAGACAAACAGGTGATATAATTTTACTTAAATGGATTTACACATAAAAATAAAATCAAAAAAGTCTATTAAAACCTTTAAATTCATAAATATTATTAACTAATTTTCATATTTTAATCCTTGTTAGTCCAGTGGCTAGGATAATAGTCTCTCACACTATAGGCCCGGGTTCGATTCCCGGACGAGGAATTTTTTTTATTTTGATTTTGTTACTATGTTTGAAATAAATCTTAAACCCCATGGATAAGTTCGTAGATTTACTAAAAAATCTTAAGAAAAATGACAAAGTAACTAAAAATGTTCTATTCATAATATCTGATAGTCAAAAACAATACAAAGAAGAGATATCCAAAACTATTTTGAATTATTATAAGGACTGTATGAATAAAGAAAGTGTTAGAGAGTTTTTGTTTGAGTTGTGTTTTAAAGATGAAGATTATTTAGATTTTTTTGAGAATTACAGTAAATTATTTGAAGAGGGAAGAGAAGGTTTGTATAAACTCCTTACTAATGATAAAAAAATTAAAAAAGTTAAAATAGAACAGAAAGAAGAAAAAATTATCCAACAAGAAACACCTTTAGTTGTAAATTTTAATAGTTCAATTTTAGATAAAAATTATTTAAATCAAAAATTTGATTCATCAGTACTTTATGCATCTCAACAATGTAAATTATGTGGTATGAGATACAAAGAAGGTGATGAACTGTATACGATTCATATAGATGACCATTTTAGGAAGAATAGAGCTTTAGAACAAAAGTCATCGATTAGTAGGGAGTTTTTTAGTACTTATGAATCATGGATTAGGAATGTAGAGAAGGTCATTTTAAATCTTAAAGTTGATAGTGAAGAGAAAATTGTTTATAGAGGATCCTCAGTTTATTGTGCAATTTGTTCAAATAAAATTGAAACTATGTGGGATGATGAAGAAGATGAATTTATTCTTAAGGATTGTGTTGAAATAGGAGATGAAAATAATAAAAAGTACTGTCATAAGGGATGTGTTACTTAATTTCTAATTTATTTCTTTTTTTAACCCCATGGTCAACAGTAGAAAAGAGTTAGTGAATTGGTTTAATGATCTCGGGATAGAAATTGATAGGATAGAAGATTTAGGGAAAGGAAATGCTATTTGTGAACTTATTTCTCAAATCCACCATACTTTCCCTTTAAATTTTATAAGAAAACCTTCCAATGAATACGAGTATCTTAAGAATATGAAGATAATTCAAGCCTTTTTAATTGCAAATAAAATTGAATTGTATTTTCCAGTAGAGAAATTAATAAAATGTAAATTACAAGATAATTTAGAAGTAGCTCAAAAGTTGTATAAGTATTACGTAAAAATGAGTTATGGGAAAAGTAAAGTAACAGAAGAAGACAAGATGAGTAAATCTATCTCAGAATGTTTAATTACTAATAAACCAAAAGAATCTCCTAAAAAACCGTTATCTTCAAGTTTTTCACTTGATCGAGAAGCTTGTAGAAAAGAAATTATTGAAAATTTAACAAAAGAAAAAAATAAAATGCAAGATGAAGAAAAAAAGAGAATTGAGGATTTAGAAGAAGAAAATAAAAAATTAAAAGAGACCATTAATGAAAAAGATCTTGAGATTGTAAATTTAAGGCGATCATGGGGGAATTAGGAAGTGTTAAAGAAATTCTAAAAGCCATGGAAGCAAACAGAGATTTTTATTTTAAAAAACTTGTAGAAATTGAAAAATATCTTGAAATGAATAAAGAAATTTGTGAAGATGCTAAAACTGAGATATTTGAAATTTTGTATAAGAAAAATGAATAAAAAAAGTTTTATTAAGACTAGATTATTGTAAAACATAATTAATTATTTATAAGGAAGCAGAGTAATTGTTTAATAATTTCCGTGATGTTTAAATCGCAGTTGTTTTGGGTTTTAAACTGTTAATTGGAGCATAGTCTTCTTTAAATAAGTACACAAGACTTTAAAGTTACAGATTTAAACAAAATATTTTCTTGATTCGCTTTTTGCCTTCTACTTGATCTCCGTTTTTTTGAATACAAGGAGATACTATTAAGCGTAATTTTCACCACAAGAGATTAAGTTTTTTTCGGGCGTATATCCAAAGCTTGTGCTTTTTAAATCTGAAACCTCCTGTTTCATTTTTTATTAAATAATTAAAATCTTTAAGTTTCTAATGTTAAATTTGATAATCTTCAAATACTCGTATCAACTTATCTTGTGTGGTTTAACTTTCACACCTGAATTCTTCTATTTATCACCTCTTGGAATGTGTTTGTTTTTCTTACTTCGAAGACTCAGAACAAGAATAAGATACTTTATTGGATGTTTATTACTTTTAATCTCCTTTTATTATCCTCTAATATACCCGGTAACATATGGTTTTATTCAATGTAATACCTATACTTCTGTACGTACTCTACTTTTATCGGATTTAAAGTATGATTTGAGTAGAATTGTAATCTTTTTAGAATTAATAAGTTATTTACTAAGATCTTTCATAGGATTTCCATACGTGTACTTATTTTTTGTATTAGAAATTTACAATTTAATTACTTTTTTCAAGCCACCAAGTGAAGAAAAAGATTTAAAGACAATGTTAGAATCAGTTAAATACTTACTAAAAGATTATGTAGCACTATCTAAAGAATATAGAGCTATTTTTGGAACTGTAAAATTTAATAATAGGATATTTGAAGAACATCAATACAGTGATTCTGAGTTTTCAAATGAATTTTGTAATTTAGAAAAACAGCCAGATATAAAAAAACATAAACCAAATGAAGATTCTTTAATTGTTTTTGATTTATTTACTCCTTTGATACTAGTTAATATTGATAATGTCTATTCATTTTATGCATTAGGAGCACTGCTTTTACCAACTTACACAATGTCAAAGATGATTTATTTTGTTGTATTCTTTTATTTGCTAGATCTGATACTTTTATCACTTTTTTTGATACCTTTTTGTAAAATGAACTTTGGTAATGGTTCAGTTTATTTGAGAATTATGATGTTAACAGCTATGTATTACTTGTATAAAATGTAAATATTAAACTTGTATAAGATAAAAAAAATATATTGGCAATAAAAAACTTGTTTAGGCATTAAAAATGAGGTGAATATAAAACTTATTCACAACATGGGGTTTCATATTTAAATTAATTCATACAAAAGGATACATTTTTTGCACAATTATTTATTGATATTTTTTTGTCTTCGTAATTCTTCCACAATCATTTTAATTTTTTCATTTTTCATATTTTTATCATTTTCATTATTGGCAAGTTCCACTACAATCTTCTTATATTCTTCTAAATTATCACGAAGCAGTTTAGAAGCATCGACATTAGCAGGAGATTCTATATTTGGATTTTCTAAAAGAATCACAACAGACAAAACAATGGTACGTATGTTTTGGACAGGGGCCCATCTGTCTTCTGGTGCTCCACAACCAAGTGGACCAGCTGTATCTTCATCCAAAATAGAAATACACACTTTACCAGTGGGATGGTACACATTAGGATGAAACATCTTGTTAAGGAATACGACTTTAGGAGGACGTAAAGGATACTGTTCAGGGAATTCCATCTCAGCCATTATTACTTTGTCTTTATATAAAGAATTTTCATCTCTTAAGTAAAAGTAAACATCCCATACTTTAAAATTGACATTACCATCTATATCTCTGGGTTCAGCAATAAAATATGTCTCGGTTTGACGTTCGTCATCAAGCATTTCTTTTTCTTTCTTTAATCTTTTCAATGCTGTCTGTGATAGTCCGAATCTGGCCATATTAAGGGCTAAAATAACTAAAACAATAAGTAGATTAAAGTTACAAGAATTTAAATTTGAATAGAAAAGTGTATAATAAGGAGAGAAATTCCTGTGTACTATGTTGAAAACATGATATTTTTTAACTTAAAAAGTTTTTTATTCAAAAATAATTTGAGTTTATGATTATGACGTAATTTAATCGAGTGTAACCAAAAATATTTTTATTTATGAATACAAAAACAAATCAATACGGCCTAAAATATTATTAAATTTACCATTTTTTGATCAATATTAGTAATCAAATTTAAATCTTTCCTTAACCATATCTTCAAACCCACCTTTCTTCCTTTTTTGCGATGATACATATGTTTGGCTTTCATTATACGTATTCTAACTTATCTCTTC
>KB908916.1:112602-123769 GCA_000383075.1 Nosema bombycis CQ1 | reverse complement strand
CCCCCCTTTTTGAGGGAAGGCTTGAAATCCTCTAAAAAACACGTATTTACCGAGGCTCTTGTCATAAGTGATGATGCTTTACACTCATTCCTTTTAAATGGTATTTATGAAACCATTTCCAATTCTAAATGGGGCCATAAAGGTTTCAGCCTAGATCCTATGCTTCTTGCAGTTTTATTTTTTTGTAAAGTTAATTTTTTCTCGTTTTTCCTCCATTCTCTAAGATTCTTAGGTGCGACTCTTAATATCCGTGAAGTCAGCTGCACATTTCCATTGTTTCTTTTAAGTTCTTCTAACGCACTTATTTTTTAAGCAACCGTAAAGGATCTTCTTTTCATAGCAAATAAGCCCGGGCTTATTTACGCGAGAATTTGGTAATTTCTGTCCACGGATCAGACAAACTAACACAACCTTTCGTAGCCCTATAAGACCTAAAAATTTTTTATTATCTGTCAATTTTTCTCTGACTCTTCGCTTAGACCTACTTTTTCTTCACTTTCGACTTCTCTTACCTTTTTCTGGCCTTTTATTATTGTTTGATCACTCGCTTAACCCTTATTTTTATGATTCTGGTAGCGGGTACTTACCATATGCTCTCTCTTGCCGCATAGAAAACATGTTGTGCCACCTCGCTTTGTTTCCTTATCGGTTACTACCCTTTTGACCACTTCATTATGCAATCATTGTTCTCTGTACCCGCGCGTCTTTCTAGTCACTTGGAGTCTTTCGCATATTCCATAAAGATTGTCCCATGAGAGTTTGTCCTTGGTATTTAATTTGATTGTATCTGCCATCTTCTTTGGCAACCCTTTAATAACGAACGCAATAAGTACCTCCTCGGGTATTTCTCCACTTATATCTATACTAAACATTTGGTCTAAACCAATTGTGGACAAACAACGTTTGCTAGGTGTTAATCTGACCCACTAGCGATTTTGCTAATAAAATATTATTGGATTTTTTGTAAAGCTTGTTTATTCTAAGACAAAAGAAAGGAGAATATTAACAAAATTGTCAATGTTGTGAAATTTTATGTAATTACTATCCTTATTTACATTTAGCCTGTAAAACATAAAAGTTGCTATAAGCAACAAAATTCCTATAAAACTAGTTTAAGTTGTCTAAGAAAATTCTTGTCTTTATAACTCTTTACTTTAACCCCTTATTTTTTTTCTCCTTTTGATTTTTTATATTAACATCTTTAATTTTAAAAATGAAAAAAAGAAAAGAAAAAAAAGAAGGGCGGATAAGCAGCTTTTTTTGATTTAGATTTAAAAGCAAGATTAAAAAATAACCCATGTAATAAAAAACAAAACGTAGAGAAAAAATTAAAATAAATAATTTATAAAATAAGCATCGGATGAAATGATGATTTTTTTTTAAAAGTATGTAACTGACAAGTTAAAGCCCATTTTTTTCTTGATCTTATTTTTATCGGTGTTTGTAGTTTCATACCTGTTCAAAACCCTTCTATTGTATTGGTATGAACTCCGATTTCCAGGTCAACAAAATAAAGGTCATGGTTGACCGTATAATGAGCAGTAAAGCAGTTATCAAGACATATATAACCACGCCAGCGATCAGTATGGATGATCGTGTCTTGTTCAACGTGTTTTTTTATTAAATCAAGTAAAGTAGTTTTATCTATCTTTAAATGCGACTAATCCTATTCATTATTGTCCAAGTTTCTCGATCATTCCTAGTATCCACATTCCTTCAACGCGATGATTGCGATTGTATTTACGTTTACCAAACTTTGATTCATCAATTTCAACTATCATTCCATTACCACCTATTTTTTCTTGTCTAAACATCAACCTTGGTACTAATACAGAAGCGGTTTTTTTAATACAAGGGAATTTATTTCACAACAGAAAAGTAATATAACCGATCAATTTAATGATTGCTTTCTGCATAAAAATTATAGAACGCGTAACAAAATTTATCAAGGAATTTTAGTGTGAGAAAAAATGGTGCCTGTTTAAGGTTGTATCTTTTTTTTACATGCCGACCAAGTACATACAACTTCATAAAGTCTTTTTGTCGTTCTCTTTGATAAAGTGTCACACTGAATGCATTCTTTGCTCTTAACACTAAAGTTTATCTCAATTAATGTTTTAATTTTCTTCTTTCAACATTCCAAATTTCATTTTTAGAGGGTATTTTTTCAAAATTTATTTTTAAACCGAAATCAGGGCGAAATCTCCCGATTAGCCGAAAAAAAGATTCGGAATGTCAAGCCTTTAAGCGAGAATGGTGGTGGAGATACTTTTTTCGGAGTATGATGGCGGGGATACAGGTCAAATGTATTCAGAAACAGTCGGTATTCAAAGAACATTAAATTTCTCGCCATTTTAACTCTAAACATGCTTATTGAAACTTTAATTTAATGAGTGACCAAAAAATAACTAGGTGGAAATTTTAAAAGGATATTTCTAGTCAACAATTATTTTATTAAAAACAAACAACTTTAAAATAAACATCTACTTTGGCTGGGTATATTATTGCGCATAAAATTGCTAGGCATAATAAGCCATACTCAGAAGGTGAATTTATAAAAGATTGTTTGGTAGATGTAGGGAAAATTTGTTGCCCAGAGAATGTACAAAGTTTAAAATCTGTAGGTTTATCGAGAAAAACAGTTACAACAAGGATATATACCATTTCTAACAATTTAAATCTTCAATTGTTTAGAAAAATTAAAAAAATTAGATACTTCTTCTTGACTATGGACGAAAACATTGACAGGTCTGATACGGCCCAAATATTAATCTTTATAAGAGAAATCGCCTACAGTTTTAATTTGACTGAAGAATCGGCGTGTTTAAGATTGTTAAGAAGACACAACCGGTCAGATTTTGTATAACGAATTTAATTAGGGTCTTAAATAGATAAATGCGATTTTTTTGTAATAGTTGTTTTTCACTACAGATGAGGATTCTAGCATGGTTAGAATTTCAGGATTTGCGGGAATGTTTTTAAAAAGAATCAAAATTTCGAAGTTATTTTTTGTACTGTAAATACACCACGATGTCTTGTGCAGAGCAGCACTGGATATTTTAAGTGTTTTTATGTCGTTGTACAATTAATTAATGAATCCGTTCTAGGGACTTATTCACAGCCAGTTTAAAGATTTTATCTAAATCGACGCAAATTACTCAGATTTAGTTTATCATACAAAAGTTAGGTGGTTAAGTTGCGGATTTGAATTTATACGTGTTTGGTCATTGCTAGACAACATAAAAGATTTTTAAATGTACAAATCAACTCTTGGGAAGATTTTAGAATCTTAGATAATCTAAATGGTGCATCGATCAAGCTTTTTTTTACAGATTTACTTGAACATTAAAACAAATTAAATAAGAAAATATGGGGAAGAATTTGTTAAATGATGAAGTGTGGGATATTTAAGATCATTTGAATCCCAGTTTATTTTATTTTCTAAGTGTATTTAAAAGTAAATTTTGAACATTTTCCTAGATTAATTTCACTTTCTCCTATCAATGAAGACAAGTTAAATGAATTTGGAAAATCATTAATTTACCTACATTTAGAGTTTGAAGCCAAGTTTCAAGAATATTCAAACTTCTTTAGACCTGTTTACAATGTCATTTAATGTTAAACCAGAAGATTTCCATGACAATTTGGAGCTTGAATTAATTAAAATGCAATATAACAACAATTTAAAGCAAGGTTTTTTTTAAAATTTATCTTAACTTAATTTTAACAAAGCACTTTCAGAAGAACCTTTNCCCTGGATTATAAATGCGTCACAATATTTAAACCACCATCTTATTCCGACCCCCCCTTTACTGAACCCTGACTTGTTCGGTAGAACAGCCAGAATAAAGAAGCCGAGGCTTAAATATTAGGGGCTAAGTTTTTTGTACATGTATATCAATGTTGTCCCTCAAAATATTTTTTTTTCAGTTCTGGGGGGTAATAAAAAATTTAAACAGAAAAAATAAAACCGTTTCTTAAATCATCCTTAAACTTATATATCTCTTTTATATGATAAAGAACGTATAATACTTCTCTTATATAGCAGTTTAAATTTTTTTACGAGCACGAGGCAGACTATTTGAACATTTCCAAGAACTAAAATACAAGAATCAAATAAAACGTCTTAATTACATCTAAAGTATTGTTAAGAACACTTTATTATGCTCATAAACTCAAAAATTTTATCATGAAAATTGGTCGGAATACCACTAAGTTCATCTCAAAGAAGGGTCTTATAGAATGGGTCTCGTTATAAAGGGGGGGGGGTCTTATGACATGGAAGGGAGGTCTAATGACATGCGACATTTAAAAAAAGCCCATCACTTTGATCTTTTTGGTGATTATAAATTGCTTTTGCCCGAAAAAGTTAATTACCGATTATTACCGGAAACTATTTATCATAACAAAATGGCATATAATGTTTTCAAACTTTTAAAGAGTATGAGATATTACTCCCTCGTAAATTTGATCAACGTGATGTGTTGTAACTTGATTTAAATTGATAAAAAATTTACAGATACAAAAAAATTAAATCAAAATTTATAGTGTCGAGTCAATGTAATTCGAAGATATTTTCTAGATCAATCTGCACGATCATTTTTATTGATAATTGATGGCCGTTTTTGTCTTCTGCTGATATAATTTTTTTTTAATATGTTATAAATTGTAACGAATATAAGAGATTCTAAAAGTAAAACATTTTTTTTGTACATACTTTAGAAATTTACCATGTCAATTCTAGAATTTGAGATTTTAAATATAACAATAACTTGACCCCAAGATAGTTCAAATATGGACGAAAACTTTTCTAATTATGACAAACGTGAAACACCTGCAAAAAGTATTTTGATACTTAAATCATTCGGTAATACAAATAATCGACTTGTTTTTTCCTTTGATAAAGAAAATTTTGGTAGTTTTGAATGTAATTTTAGTGATGATATGTTAAATCATGATTTTTTGACAAAACCCAGGTTCGGGCTTAATACACCTTTAGGAAGTTCCCTAGATTTTTTTAGAATGTTATATCAACATTCTCTCAAAAAACACGATGAAGAATACAGAGAAATAGTTAAAAAGTTATACAGTATCAGTTATGAGGATAATATTGAACAAGGGCATGATCTTAAAACCTTTGAAGAGGTCTGTTTAAAGCAGGATAAAAAATTTAACAAGTTTCTTTCTAAAAATGACGCAACCTCTTTTCTTTTTTCGGTAGATGAAGATGATGGTAGGATAATATACAGAGAAAAGGCTATTGTTAAGATTGTTAGTTGTGAGGTTGATTTGTGCTATTTAGAGACACCGGAAAGGGACATTAGAGATGCTATGATTGAGTTCTTAATAAAATTTAATGAGATGTATTTACAAGGATTTTTAGGGACCAAATATTTAAGAACACTAATGGATTTAAATCAGTGGTTCCCAAAGTGGGGCGTACGCCCCACTGGGGGGCATTTTGGTAGTTGGAGGGGGGCATTATCGAATTTTTTTAGTTTAAATTACCCCCCTTGATAAGGCTATTTTATATCTTTGCATAAGTTATGGGGGCAATTTCGATTTTTTAGTTAAAATACCCCTTCTTGCTAAATCCATTTTATACCTTTGAATAAGTTAGGGGGGCATTTGCGATTTCAAAATCTCAAAAGTGGGGCATGGGCTAAAAAAGTTTGGGAAACACTGATTTAAATGATAAATATGCTAAAAGACTGTCTAATATTGCTTACGATGAAGACAAACAAGCCTATACTGAGTTATTTGAATCGTTTTCTAAAATTGATCATCTTTTACAACAAAACTATAAAGACTTGGCTAATATGAGTGTAGAAGATCGCAGAAAATTTTATGATGAAGAATTTATGGCTATATTAAATAAGAGCAGTAATGCCTTTATCATGAAATTTCTAACTCACCCTTTCCCTAAGTATCTTAATTTTTTAATCAAAAAAGTATTTTCAAAAGCTCTTTTTTACTATTCGGACAATTCTGATATCTTTTCTTTACATTCAGCTGAACATATTGAAACACAACTTGAATTAAGAAATCATTTTAAGAAAATTTTTGGGCGATTGGATTTATCAGAAAAATCCATTGAGAATTTAATTATGTTTTTTCTTGAAGAAAATATTTAAATAAATAATTTGTAAAGTTAAATTAAGAAATACGTAAAAGCGTAATGTAATTCTAGTTAAATGTAACAAGACCAATTAAATACCTGTAATCCCATTTAATGGCACATGTGTGAATTGACAGAAAATTTAAAAGATATTAAAAGCTTTTTCACACTAAAACAATAACCAATAAACCTTTTAATATCGAAATGAGCAAGTTGTTTTTACTGCATTTTCTGAGTAGATTACAGCTTAAACTAAACGTAATGAAGATTATAGTTTATAGCAAAAACAGACTTTTTAAACATGAACAATAATGCGATACTAAAATATTTTGTTAAAAATTGTCTCTCTTATAATTGCACTTCCCTTTAAAAATAATAAACAAAACCTTTTATAATCCAAAGTGGTATTGATAGAATCAAATTAATGGTTTTTATAAACACTAACCTGTTTATACAATTTTAAGAATATGTGTTTTATTATTAAACTTTAAAAACTCCAAATATATTTTTAAAAAAGAATAAAAACGATAGAGCTAACAGTGTCAATATACACGTAAGTTTCTCTTGTCCTCTCAACCAATCTTTATATTTAACCTCATAATCTATTCTTATGTTCCTTTCATATTTTTTATCTATATAACGTGTAATATCTACAAGTTTAAAGGTTTTTTTCTTTGTTTTGATAAATTTAAAAATCGATGTGCCAGGATGAGATATTTTTACATTATCAAAGCCAACTAATTCAGAACTCTTGATAACCTTATCATTTACTATTAATTCATCAAATTCGCTTGTTCTAATTTCCAGACAATCACCATAAACCCCAAGAAAATAGAAAAATAACATTTTAGGGCCAAACAAATGAAATCTACCTTATAAATTAATTTTGTTTGAAAAGTGAAATATGAAGTTAAATAAATTTATATGCGTTTGTAATTTTCTAATAATTACGGCAAAGTTCCTCGACTTATCAATCTCAAGTCCTGGTTTTGGACATGGCTTTTTTCCTTCTTAGACAACATGTGATATAATTTTATCCAAATAAATATACAAATAAGAGTAAAAATATATAAATTCTATTTAAAACAGGGATGAGCAATTCGCGGGCCGCATTCGGTTTTTGAGGCAAGTTATTTTTATTTATCATTTTTTGTCCATCAGCATGTTAAAGATCTTTGGAGAAAACACACTATCGCTTTAATTTTATGTACAGATGATGGTTTTGTATCATTTTAAAATATTTCATCCCATTTTTAACTTATAACTGACCCATTAATCTTAAAGTTCAAAATAATATTCTTTATTGTGCGGCCCTCCGTAAAAGTATTAGCTGAATGCAGATCCTTAATCGAAAAGATTGCTCACCCCTGGTTTAAAGCCTTTAAACCCGTAACAATAGTATCACTTACTTTTCATATTTTAATCCTTGTTAGTCCAGTGGCTAGGATAATAGTCTCTCACACTATAGGCCCGGGTTCGATTCCCGCACGAGGAATTTTTTTATTTTTAATTTGTTACTATGTTACAGTCCACTAAAAAATGGAAGATAAACATTTTCGCAAAAAATAATTTAATACTTAAGAAAGAAGTAACTAGGGGAATTTTACAAGGGGATAGCTTATCTCCATTGCTTTTTGTTATCTGCATGGACCCTCTCAGCAAATGCCTCAACGCAAAATATCCAATGGTCCAAATACCGATTGACAAACAAGAAAGCTACAGTACAAATCATTTGCTTTTTATAGACGATCTAAAAATTATGGCAGAGAATGAGGAAACTTTGGGTAAAATGATGGAAGAAACCTTGGAATTTTGTAAAACAGTCAATCTAGAAATCAACCCTAAGAAGTCGGCAACCAATGCAATCAATCTGGACACCGAAATTGTCAAACTTGATGACAAGAGTTCCTACAAATATCTTGGAATCACCGAAGACTCTACTAGCTCTCCTCTCCAAAAGTTAAAGACACAATAACAGGAGAAATAATCAGAAGAACGAATGAACTCTCAAAATCAAAATTATCGGGTAAAAATATGATGAAGGCAATTAATGAATATGCACTTTCTTTAATTAACTATTATATAGGAGTATTAGACTTGGAATTAGAAATTTACAGGAAAATAGATAGTGAGGTCAGGCTTACATTAATACATAATGGAATTTATCTTCAGCCGGCCTGTAAAGAAAGACTATATTTACCACGAACAGAACTTGGCCGAGGTCTTGTAAATGTTGAACACAGAAGCAAAGCAATGCTATTAAAATTAATAGACGACTTTTTTAAGACTAGATATGTGCACAAAAGAAGAGCTGCAATCCTTAAACTGCAGGAAGAAGAGAAGACTCATTTTTGGCTGATTAAAAAGTATTGTGAAGAGAAATATAATATT
The DNA here is from genome assembly GCA_000383075.1 of Nosema bombycis CQ1. Taxonomy (NCBI): domain Eukaryota; kingdom Fungi; phylum Microsporidia; family Nosematidae; genus Nosema; species Nosema bombycis. The sequence goes on along the minus strand of KB908916.1, from coordinate 115,260 downwards.
AGAGAAGAATTAAACAATCAAGTCTTATCGACAGCACAAAAAGCATCTTTGTATAACAACTTAGGAACAAAAAACTTCATCAAAAGTTGTACAAAGCCGCCCAAAATGAGAACGTCTCAGTAAAAAACTCTTCAATATGGTTAAAAAATGGAAATATACCTGCCAAAAGAGAAGCTTCATTATGTTTCTTACAGGATAGGAATATGTTCTTGGGGGAAGTTAAAAAATGTCCTCATTGTGGAGAAGCACAGAAAACAGTAGATCACATGGCCTCAATGTGCGAGAAAATGTTGGGCACAGATTATACTAGAAGACATAATGAAGTACTGAGATGCATCCACCTTTTGTTATGCAATAAATATAATATAAAGTCTACAAGAAAACTAAAAAGCCATTCAGTCCAAGAAATCGTGTCTAATAAGTTCGTAGAAATTCGCGTCGATACCTTTATAAAGACCGACATAAAAATAAAACATAACATACCTGACCTGGTTGTTATAGATAAAAAAAGTAAAGAAATTCTTATTGTCGAGGTTGGAATTACGTCAATTGATAATCTCCAGCAGGTAGAAACGGAGAAATTTAGGAAGTACGATCTAATAGCAAGCGAACTTACACAAATCTACGGTTTTAAATCTAGTATAATTCCTTATGTAGTAACGTGGGATGGTGTGGTAACAAAATACCATGATATACACCGAAGAAGACTGGGTATATCCGACCGTATCGAGGCTTATATTCAGTCTCTCGTCTTGAAAAAGACGCTCGAAAGCATCTCCTTGGATTTCAGGAGAAATGGAAATCTTGAGGAGATTGTGAGTGAAGAGAGCACCGATTATCTAAAGCCGATACTGGGGAAAGCGGAACCCATGACTTCTTCGCTGGAATAATCGAAGCATAAAGACATTAGCTTCATAATAAATATTTTATAACTATGTTAGAAATAAATCCTAAAACCCATGGATAAATTCGTAGATTTACTCAAAAATCTTAAGAAAAATGACAAAGTCACTAAAAATGTTCTATTCATAATATCTGATAGTCAAAAACAATATAAAGAAGAGATATCTAAAACTATTTTGAATTATTATAAGGACTGTATGAATAAAGAAAGTGTTAGAGAGTTTTTGTTCGAGTTGTGTTCTAAAGATGAAGATTATTTAGATTTTTTTGAGAATTACAGTAAATTGTTTGAAGACGGAAGAGAAGGTTTGTATAAACTCCTTACTAATGATAAAAAAATTAAAAAAGTTAAAATAGAACAGAAAGAAGAAAAAGTTATTCAACAAGAAACACCTTTAATTATAAATTTTAATAGTTCAATTTTAGATAAAAATTATTTAAATCAAAAATTTGATTCATCAGTACTTTATGCATCTCAACAATGTAAATTATGTGGTATGAGATACAAAGAAGGTGATGAGTTGTATACGATTCATATAGATGATCATTTTAGGAAGAATAGAGCTTTAGAACAAAAGTCATCGATTAGTAGGGAGTTTTTTAGTACCTATGAATCATGGATTAGGAATGTAGAGAAGGTCATTTTAAATCTTAAAGTTGATAGTGAAGAGAAAATTGTTTATAGAGGATCCTCAGTTTATTGTGCAATTTGTTCAAATAAAATTGAAACTATGTGGGATGATGAAGAAGATGAATTTATTCTTAAGGATTGTGTTGAAATAGGAGATGAAAATAATAAAAAGTACTGTCATAAGGGATGTGTTACTTGATTTTTAATTTATTTCTTTTTTTAACCCCATGGTCAACAGTAGAAAAGAGTTAGTGAATTGGTTTAATGATCTCGGGATAGAAATTGATAGGATAGAAGATTTAGGGAAAGGAAATGCTATTTGTGAACTCATTTCTCAAATACACCATACTTTCCCTTTAAATTTTATAAAAAAACCTTCCAATGAATACGAGTATCTTAAGAATATGAAGATAATTCAAGCCTTTTTAATGCAAATAAAATCGAACTATATTTTCCAGTAGAGAAGTTAATAAAATGTAAATTACAAGATAATTTAGAAGTAGCTCAAAAGTTGTATAAGTATTACGTAAAAATGAGTTATGGGAAAAGTAAAGTAACAGAAGAAGACAAGATGAGTAAATCTATTTCAGAATGTTTAATTACTAATAAACCAAAAGAGACACCTAAAAAACCGTTATCTTCAAGTTTTTCACTTGATCGAGAAGCTTGTAGAAAAGAAATTATTGAAAATTTAACAAAAGAAAAAAATAAAATGCAAGAGGAAGAAAAAAAGAGAATTGAGGACTTAGAAGAACAAAATAAAAAATTAAAAGAGACTATTAATGAAAAAGATCTTGAAATTTGTAAATTTAAGGGGATTATGGGGGAATTAGGAAGTGTTAAGGAAATTTTAAAAGCCATGGAAGCTGTTAATACTAAGCATTTTATTATAGGAAATTAGGGGTATAATATTATATAGAATATATTCAACATCCCCTCCGTAAGATAATTACCCCGTATCCATTAAGATCTTTATCTGATCATAATGTCTTTTATATAGTACACCTTTTATTAAAACTTTGTAAGTGTCCTTTGGAAGTATCGCCGCGATAATACCCTCTTTGGTTAAATCTTGAGTTTTCCTTTACTTTTCCTTACTAGTCTTCTTATTAATACTTTTTGTC
>KB908916.1:47054-57600 GCA_000383075.1 Nosema bombycis CQ1 | reverse complement strand
AAAAGGCCTTAGATATTGTTACTAAAGAGCTGCCTATTTTAAGAGAAAGTACAAACATTTCCGAAATGCCTTCGCTCGAATACATGATGGATGTTGTAAGAAGAGTAAGAAAAAACCAAATAGGTTATATTACTGGAGGTATAATAGATATACCCGATGTTTTGAAGTTAGATTCTAAAGGTAATTCATTTTTGCGCCACGATAGTGGATTTGAAGATCCAGAAAGATTTATTATTTTTTTCACTGAGTTTAAAAAAAAATATATTCCTAAAACAAAGACTTTTATAATTGATGGTACATTCAAATCATCACCCCATGGATTCTACCAGATCGTAGTTTTACATGGTTATTTATACGCAAAAACCTTTCCATTTATATATTTTTTATTAAAAAACAAAACAGAAGCATCTTATATTAGGGTCTTAAACAAATGTAAAGAGCTGGTGTCACTAAATATAAAATTTATAGTGATAGATTTTGAAAGAGCACTGGTAAATGCTTTAAAAATTACTTTCCCACAAGCGAAATACCATGGGTGCTTGTTTCATTTGGGACAAGCTGCATGGAAAAGAGTGTCAAGCTTGGGAGACACGAGTATTTATAAGAGTAATAACCTGTACAGAAAAGCCTTTAAATTAATGTTGTGTTTGGCTTTCGTTCCGACCCAAAATGTCCTTGAATTTTATTCAGATATTAAGGAATTTATCGAATCTAATAATAAAACCGCTTTTATCCTTTTAAAAGTTACTTTGAAAAAAATTATCTTGGGTTGTCAGTTGAAGGAGAGGAGAGAAGCAATGTAGGCACTCATAAGAATTTTGGAATGCCTTTTCTAAAATCGAAAGAGGGATTCCTAGAACATCCAACAATGCAGAAAGTTGGAACAGGAGGTATCTGACCATTATATGCCCGCATTGATTTTTTTTAAAGTACCCTCCTTCACAGAAATAATATTTTAAAAAAATATTTTAAAAGTTTAAAGGTAGGCATACCAAATTCGCTAACTTTTGAACGTTCTATGATAGTTTAAGTGTCGAAGATGCGGAATAAGATTGAGATAACAATGAAATACAGGGTTTTGCACCCTGATAATTGCATTGTTGCAACCCTTAATTGCATTGTTGCAAACCCTAATTGCACTGTTGCATCCCTTAATTGCATTGTTGCATCCTGATAATTGCATTGTTGCACCCTAATAATTGCATATAAATTTTATGAAAAAAAATTGTTAAAATCAAATAAATAATTTAATCAAATAAAAAGAATCCTTTGGCTAGTCTCATTGGCACGTGCCGAATTAGGTTCTCTAGAAGAATTTAGCGGTATTCCTCTAATTATTCTTGAGACATCATTTCTATTAAGATTAACATTAAGAGCATTTTCTTCTATCGTTTTTCTTTCATCTTCAGCTAGACTAAGGATTGTTTTTTTTAGTTTCTCGGTTATTATCGTTTTTTCTTTTCTAAGGCATTTTTAGGGTTTTTTTCAAAAAATTATATGCAATTATAAAAATGCAACAATGCAATTATCAGGATGCAACAATGCAATTAAGGGTTGCAACGATGCAATTAAGGGTTGCAACAATGCAATTAGGGTTTGCAACAATGCAATTAAGGGTTGCAACGATGCAATTATCAGGGTGCAAAACCCTGTAAATAAAAGTTTTATGCCTAAAAAGAGTATTAGTCTACGAAGTAATTCTCGTCTGCATCATGCAGGTGACATTGGCGACAGTGAACATATGATACCAACGACAACCAACTTGGGGCAGCTATTGGGAAAGCCTGGCGTGACCGCAGACCCTTGCTCTTTTTTCTTAGGATCAGGGAAGGGGCCGCATTCAAATGGCTCACCCAATTCGCGTATCTGGAAAGTGATTGGCCGGACAGTAAACTTTTCGTTTACGCTAAGCATCAATTGAAAGGTACCGCTTTAATATGGTTCGAAGCGACAATCGAAGATGAAATTACAGAATGGTCAATCTTTTAAGAGAGGTTACTGACAAAATTCGCGGGAAAAGCAGAGAAAGAAGGCGTTGACTTTACAAGGCTTTTATTTAAAAGAGTCTTCGAGGGACCAAAAGAACTTACAATTGAAGATTTTGTGTATGAGCTAATGAAGATTAACAAAAAAGCAAAAATCCCGCCCAAAAATATATTTAAGCACACATCCGCGCTCTACCCGTTCATTTAAAGAAAGGACTGAGACGGAAGAATCATGGACTGAATTATAAAAACTCATCGAAGATTTCAACTCTTTTATTGAATTATTACGGAAGAAAAGAAATGAGAATGAGGCGAAGAAAAATAAGCGAGAAGAAGAATGTCAAGTGTTACTTTGGCGAAGACCCACACCTTGCCTTAAAATGTAGCATTAAGACTTAGCAGAAACCTAAAATAAATGATCTTAAGTTTTCGCGTTCCGATGTTGTATCGTACCCTCTAAGTCAGGGGTGAGCAACCTTTTTTGGTAGGCGGGCCGCAGTTTCAAAAGAGAAGACCATGTAGGTTATAAAGCATACCTTGAAGATATAAACAATGCTTAAAACGTGTTATTTATTCGTATAAAGTGTTTTATAGCTGATTTTACAATTAAAAATTTTTTTAATACTTGTTTCTCAGTATTTAAAGAAAAAATAAATTAAATTTTACACGCCTTGAGGGCCGCATGCGGCCCGCGGGTTGATCACCCCTACTCTAAGTAGAATACGAGGTAGGCTAAATGGCAAGAAGGTAAGCATCCTATAGGATACCGGATAAACTCACTTCTATATTAACCGAACCCTAACCAAACCAGAAGAAGAGAGAGAGTGCGACCCGATCAAAGTTATAACAGCAACACAGAGCGTAAAAGTCGATTGGTAACAAAGCCAGTCCTAATTCTAAAAACAGACACTATAGACTCAAGCTTTACTTGGTCAAGGACCTTACAGGGGGTAAAATCTGGATTTAGATTTCATGGAACGATACAAAATATTTATTAATTTTGATTCAGGCCATTTAACAATGGGTGGCCAAATTCTTCAGACCGAACTTTTATCACTTAAAGAAGCATCCTTGGAAGTTGTAAGAAGAGACTCGACTTCCGACTCCTCAGAGGTTAAAAGGATAGTCGACGAATACTTCAGTCATCTAGGAAAGGTGATCCACCCGGCTAATAAAGTTCACCGTAAAATTGAATTGGGTGCGTGGGAACTTGAGGTCCCTTTTGGAAGAATAGGTCCCTTTTGAATTTTTGAAAGGGTCCCCCCTTTAAAAGGTTTGAAAATTTAAAAAGGGCTTATTTTAAAAAATTTTTAAGGATACCCCTTAATCTCAAGAATTTCTAGAATGTGTATCATAGAAGATGAACTTTTATTTACAATTTCAGAGATTGAAAATATGGTTTTAAACGAATCATTAATTTATAACACAGCTTTTAATGACCAAGAAACCCAAATGCAGTTTTTATCTAAAATGTGTCTTATAAAAAATAAAATGCTCTGCGATAAATGTTTAGACCAAAAAGAAATGTGTTTAATTGCTAAAAAAAATAAATACGATGGCCTCATATGGCATTGCTCTTATGGATGTGGTGGGTTCAAGTCGATCAGATTTGGATCGATTTTTTCTAATTCAAAATTAAGTTTTAAAGAGATATTCATTATCATGTACAAGTATCTTAAAAAGTCTACATTCATTGTTATTTCCTGGGAATTAAATGTATCCAGAAAAACAATTCTTCATTACACTGAAAAAATAAGAGAAATAATCATGAATCATGTTGAATCGACAAGCGAAAAAATTGGCGGATATGACGCCGATGGCAATCCAAAGATTGTTGAGATTGATGAAAGCCTTTTTTTCAAGTTAAAATATCATCGAGGGAACCATACCGAAGGTCAGTGGTACATCGGCGGAATTGAACGAGGAAGTAAGAAGTATTTTTAGTGCCCGTATCCAATCGTAACACCGAAACAATGATAAGGGTGATTACTGATAATGTATATCCAGGAACAAAAATAATAACTGATCAGTGGCGGCATGTGATGCGGCAATGAATCATATGCCTCGATATTCTCATGAAACTATTAAACACTCTGTGAATTTTGTTGATCCTTTAGATAAAACCATACATACTCAAGGCGTTGAAGGATTTTGGCCACAATGTAAACGTTATCTCCGAGAAAGGCATGGAATCAAACAGACTCTCCACGTAGAATGTCTTTTACAATTTCTTTGGGAGTACAATATTGATAGATATAAACGTTTCAAAATGCTTCTTATACTTTTAAAAATAAATTCTTAAATTTAATTTTTTTACTTTTTTTTTATCCCTTTTAAAAATTCAAAAGGGACCTATTCTTCCAAAAGGAACCTCAAGTTCCCACACATCTTGAATTGACAGAGAACAAAATTGTTAACAGAAGAAACTATCCCATGTAGGTGCCGAAGAGAGATTTATTTGTAAAAGAAGTTTAGAGACTCTTAAAGAAGAACGTGATCGAAGAAAGTTCGAGCAGATGGAACTCGCCAGTCACATTCAAAACTGAAAAAGACTCGTTTAGACCAGTGATGTCAGACTTCAGAAGGTCCGTGGGGCCTTTTTCACAAAAATGATTTTTATAACTGACAAATGGGCCACTAAGCAAAAATTTCCTATTTTGGGTTGTTTTATTTAACACGTTCGATCCGGCGTGTACCACCGGTAATACATGGTAATCTTTCTCACCGGTCGGCATGTACCACATGTGGTACATGCCAGAATTATATAAAAACTACTTTTTTATGTACATAAAACCTCGAAAACAATGTACCCGATAGTTTTAGCATGAGAAACATGTCTTTTTGCCTTCCGGTATTTTTTTTTAAAAAATAATTTTGTTCTAGAAAAAAAAAAGAAAAGAAAAAATTTATTTGTTTTTATGAGTCTTTTTAAAACATTTTAAACGCATTGCAGGCTCATTTTCACAAAGTCTACAGAAAGTCGTTATTCTTTTAGCCTTAGAAGCAGCACATTCGCTTTCTCGAACTGATTTAAACTCTTTATAACATTCCTGACACCTTTTTCGTTTATTTCCTGCTGACTTTGAGAACTTTTCAAGGAAATGAGAGGTTTTTCTGATGGAATTCTCATCGACAGTTACATCTTCAAGAAGGCCGTCAATCATAAATTCTCTAAATTTTAATAAATCGTACTTTTTACTTCCCCATCGTTTATAGATAAAAAAGGCATTTACTACAAAAGTTGATGATATTAATTCGAAAACAATTTTTCTGTGCCACTTAAGAGTTTTTCCTGATACATTATAACAGTGATGGCGAACCTTTTTGAGGCAGTGTGTCAAAATTTGAGACAAAATCGACAAAATTTAGCTAGTGTGTCACTAAATTTAAAAAATGTCGAAATTTTGCTTTAAGCACATATTAGGCTGAAAACGTCTACACAATCTATAAAAAAAGAATAATACTTTTCGTTCATATACCTATCAGCTTGATAAAATGGATATTTAAATGCTTTATATTTTTAGTGACTTTTCTGGCACTAGATTTCTTAAAGCAGATTATTAATTTTTGAAATATATTGTGCATTTTAGATTTTGTTAAGAATTACATATTTTATTGCTCAAAGACTTCTTCATTTATTGTTATACCAATGCTTGAAGAATTCATAGGCAAGGAGGAGTAAATTTGACAGGCATCGGGCCTAGAGACAAAGGCGTCGACAATACCTACCGTAACCATATGAAAGTTATAAATAAGACCGCTTCACAATTAAATTAATTTATATCATTAAATGACGAAAAGAATGTTTTACTTCAAAGATGCGCAACACGAGTGGTCCGACAAGTGTTTTTTTTAAAAACATAACTTGTTTTCTAAATAGTTTTACATTAACGTACTGAGATGTTCATATGTTAAGTTAGATTAAACTCACATTAACTTTTTTTTAACAAAGCATTTGCGAATTCGATGTCTAGTATTTTTTGAATTTTGTTTCTGCAAGCATTTTTATTTAGGTGAATCTTACATTAATCGATAATTAAATCTTCTACCAAAAAAGGAAGCTCACACTTGATTTAATATACCAAAATGACATCAATGTTTTCCTTTTACCAATTTATCAAGTTCAATTATTTAAATATGTAGGTTAAACTTGTAAAAAATCTGAAAAGATCGATTTGCGATATTTTTTTTTAATAGAATAATCTTTTTAATTTTCGACAAAAATGACCAAAAAAGTGAAAAGTGTGTCACTTGAATCTACCAACTGTGTCAGCAGTGACACGCGTGTCATAGGTTCGCCATCACTGCATTATAATAAGAACCTAGTTGATCTGAAATATCAACTCTTTTTTTAATATTATTATTGTCGTAAAATAACTTTAATTGTTTGGTTTCTGTTCCGAGTGTTTAGTGGGGAGACCAGTCGTCGAGATGAGGTTACATGAGGGTCCCATTTCAGGGCAGCTTAAATAGACGTTGGAGGGAAAAGTTCCCTCCAAATCAGGATCAGCGCGAAGATGCGTGATGTTCTGGAAGATGGTCCAGAATCGAGGAGCATCTAAGCAAATATACTCGAAAACTAGGCCTGGCTTACGTTTTTCTTTTTGTCTTTCGATTATTTGACAAGAATGATCGTCACGTGTAGTTAACATGTAGACTGGTTTTTTATCAGTCCATTTAACAAATTTTAAACTATTTTTGTTTTCTGCACAAAACAAATCACCCTTTTTCTGCTTCAAACTGACTTCAGTCGGTAAAAATTTTCGGTGCGTGACCGTTTCCTGTCGGTTTTGAAAATTTTAAAAAGGGCAAAAAAATAAAAAAAACAAAATTTAAGGATTTAATCTTATTAGTTTAAGAAACATATTATGACATTTGGATCTATTAATTTTATACTCCCAAAGAAACTGTAGTAGATAATCAATATGTAAGTTTTTGGGAATCCTGTGTCTTTCATGAATAACTCTTTTAGATTGAGACCAGAAGCCTTCAACACCCTGTGTATGAATGCTTCGGTCTAGTGGATTTACAAAATTTACGGAATGATTGACGGTAAGATGATTAAATTCAGGCAATCTCCGTATCGCGGAGCTATATGCCCTCCACTGATCCGTTATTACAGTCGTCCCAGGTAAAACATAGTCATTTATGATTCTAATCATTGTTTCTGCATTACGGTTAGAAACAGGTACGAGAAAGGCTCTTTTACTCCCACGCTCTATGCCGCCGACGTACCATTGTCCGCGTATATTTCGTCCACGATTATACTTTGATTTAAAAAATAGACTTTCGTCTATTTCTACAATTTTAGGCCGACCATTTTCATCGAACCCGCCAAGTCTTTCATTACTAGTTTCAACCTCTTCCAATATTACATCCCTTATCAGTTCAGTGTATCTAGTCACTGTTTTACGATTAATATTAAGTTCATGAGCAATTGAAATGAAACTTTCTTTCTTTAAATATTTATGAATGATAAAAAAAACGTCTTTAAAACTAAGTTTAAAAGCTTCAAAAAAAGACCCATGTCTGATGTTTAAAGAAGAGGAGCATTCTGAACTACAGCACCATATATAGCCATCGCATTTTCCATTCTTCTTTTGGAGCATCATTTCAGTGCCAGGTTCACAATTTGTACATAGCATAGAATTATTAATGAGTTTCATCCTTGCCAAAAATTCTATAGCTTTGTCTTGATCGTTAAAAATATCGTGAATAAACGATTCCCTAAAAATTATTTCATTTATATCTTCATCTGTATAAAAAAATTCTTCATCCACAATTCGCTTCCTCGAAATTCTCACCATTTTAAGGGGGGTCCCTTAAAAATTTTCAAAACCGACAGGAAATTCCAAAACCGACAGGAAACGGTCACTCACCAAATTTTCTATTAGCTCTGAGAGTTCCACATAAAAAAGTATTACAGTTTAAAAGATCTTTAGCTAGAGGCACGCTCGTATAAAAATTGTCAGTATACAATGTTCGCTGTGAAAATAATAAATCTCTCATTAGAAGCATAACAATGTTGTATGCGTGTTTCTTTGCAGTATTTATAGTGTTTTTAGCATAAACCTCCATGCTGTACGTACAGTTTGTTAACTTGAGGTTGGATATTGAAAAAAAAAGTACCCGTTAAAGCTTCAAACCAGATATTAAAGGCGTATTTTAGTATTGTCGTAGGAGCTCTTAGAGCTACTACAATGTTACTTCTTTAAAAATTTATGTTTTAATAATTTTTATAAATAACCCCTAAACAATGGAAAACAAAAACAATAATATAAATATCTAGAAATCGACATGGCGACGGTTGCAAAATCGATCAGCGTGTTCAGTGGGGAAAATGAAGAGAATGTGAAAACATGGCTCAAGCACGTTAATATTTTATCACAAGGTGCAGGACTAACCGATAATGCTTTGTTAGGACTCATTATTATTATTAAGTTAACAGGAGCGGCACAGACTTATTTAATTTCACTCTCAAATGGAAACTTACCCAATATTAATTTAGAGACGCTTATTTTAGGGTTGAAGAAACGTTTTGGCAACCAAACTAATACAGATGAAATTTTGGAACGCTTCCTAGTCACTAAGACAACACTTTCTTACAAAGAATATACTAAACTCTTAAAAGAAGCCACGACTTTATATGAAAGAGAATGTATCTCATTGAAATCGTTGATTAGGATGACTATATCCAAGTCACCCTTAGAATTGAAAACGTTATTGTACCAATATGCTTGCACTGCTATAGACTGGAACTCTTTCGTTCAACAAGCGGAGGAAGCGGCCTGGATGGCTTTCCCAGAAAGAATAAATAATAGGATCGCCTCCGCTGAGACACAAAAAGTCCAGCCAAAGCAAGGGAATAAGAAAAAAAACTTCGGAAAAAATTTACATTGCATCATCCATAAGAATGGGAATCACTCCACAGAAAATTGCTACTATGTCAAACAATTAGAAGAAAATGGCTGGAAGAAATATAGAACAAGTAACGCAGTAGAAAAGGAAGACACGCCCAGTAATAGTCTAGAAGATAATAAAAACATTGACGTTTACACTTTTAATTCACTTTGTTATAGGAAGAACCCCTTTTTTACATACTCGACTGTAGGAAAAAAGACCCCCCATCTGACACTGATTGATACTGGAGCAGATGTATCCCTGATAAATATTGACCAGATTACGGATAAAACGAAGATAACTCCATCTAATACTAAAATAAAATCGGCTTCGGGATCATCTATTAATATTGTGGGTGTCATAAAGGATTTACAGCTAAATGTTCTCGGTGTTGACATACATTACTCACCTTTAGTATGCAAAGGACTTCCAGATTACTCTATCCTCGGAATTGATGTCATCGAAAAATATCCAACTCTTGTTTCAAAAGTATTATCAAAATTTTTATCATCAACATCGAATGTTAATTCTATTCCCCTACCAACCCAAGAAGTTAAATCAGAGAGTTTAACGAATGCCACAGGCGAATCAAAAATAACTAAAACTAGTTCTGAGAGTGAGAATATGGGACAACCAATCACTTCTCAAATTCGTTTCAAAGAGAACGAAATTATTAACAAATATTCTGGATGCTTTGGAGAAACCATCGCACATGAACCAATAAAAGGTGCCACTGTTCACTACATTGATACGGGGGATCATCCTCCAATATACCAAAAAAATTATCGAATCCCCATACACCAAGAAGAACCTATCACAGAGGAGATACGCAAAGACTTACAATTAGGAGTTCTACGAGAATCAAATAGCCCTTGGTGTTCAAGAATAGTTCCTGTCTCTAAGCCAGATGGATCCCTAAGAATGTGCATAGATTATCGAGCGCTAAACAAAATTACAACCAAAGACAAATACCCTCTTCCTAGAATTGATGAAATCTTAGATAGATTAGCTGGAGCAAGAATTTTCTCAACATTAGATGCTACATCAGGATATTATCAGATTGGAATGAATGAATCTGACAAACAGAAAACGGCTTTCGCATGGAAGGGAGGTCTTTATGAATATAATAGAATGCCTTTCGGTCTTTGTAACGCACCCGCGACATTTCAAAGAGCAATGGATCGGCTCATTGGGAATCCTTGTAATGAATTTGTAATTCCGTACTTAGATGATATAATAATTTTTTCTAAAAGTGAAAAGGATCATGGCCAACACCTTTTGGATGTCTTAAGCAGAATTAAAGAAAATGGAGTGGTATTGAAAAAGAAAAAGTGCTCTTTCTTCAAAGATGAAATCAAAATTCTCGGAAATATTGTCTCTAAAGGTTATTTTAAACCAGATCCTGCAAAAATCGATACAATTCAGAAATACCCATTTCCTGATACTCTAAAAAGTTTGTGTTCCTTTTTGGACTTAGTTAACTACTGTCGTGAATACGTTGCGTCATACGCAGAATTAACATCCCCGTTCTTCGGTCTTCTAAAAGGTGAAACAAAGAATAGTGTTAAAGAGAATAGATTGGTCAGAAAATTTGCAAATGAACTTTTCAAAAACTTAAACAGTCTCTTGCAGGAGAAATAAAGAGGAAACAGCCAGACTTT